>VWYI01004078.1:1438-33306 GCA_013399455.1 Anthoscopus minutus | reverse complement strand
TCAGTATCTTTTTTTCTTAGTGTTTATTTCACTCACAAATTTTAAGGGAGATGCATTTTTTTTTTAGAGGTTGTAGTGGTAGGAGATAGTTTTTATGCTACACACTACCACTTGAAAAAGCCCAGTCATTCTGAAAGAATTTGAAGATTCGGTCGGACTCTCTTCAATGTATCCTTATTTCTGAGAGACAAAGGAGCTCTATCGTACATTAATCATTGTAAATTGTCTTCTTCCATACATAATACTAATTGCAAGACTGGTAAGAATTGTTAGGTGGTTTAAAAATCACTGGAAATAATTTCTAGAAACATATAAAGAAAATATTGCACCAGAATGCAGAAATAGTTCCAGATTTTCAAGATGTTGGAAAAATTTCTCAGTGGAATATTTTATTTGCAGTAGTTTTCATCCCACAAGGGGAAAAGCAGGAAAGCCTGAATATCAATTGTATTCCATGTTGTTAGTGTCAACCTTGTTTGGCTGAAAACAAGTTATTATAGATTTGTAATGATAGATTACCTTCTAGTTCAGAAGGACTGTACACAAGCATGATTTCTGATGTCTTCTTAATGAAGAGACCAGTCACTGCTGAAAGCAAGCTAAAACAATCTGAAGCTGAAAGCACTTTCAAGATTTCCAGGTTATTAATTTTCACTGTTTAATAAATATACTTAGTAGACACAGTATAGCATCATAAAATATAATATGCTGAATGGATCAAGACCTGGTTAACTGACTTAAAAATGAGCTGTCAGTGGTTAGTCATTATTATACAGGAGAAGAAGGTTCCACAGGGAACAGGACACTATCCAATGACACATAATAAGGAACTAATTGTGTAATCACCAGCAATAAAACATGTGGAAGGCAAAATATTTATCCCAATGGTAAATAATATCATCAGAATGTAGATGCTATAAAATAATCTAGATAGTCTGATAAACCATTTATATTCAAATGAAATAATTCTAATGCATCCAGATAGAAAGTTATTTTAATATTGGAGTTTGCAGAATATTTTTTTCCACAAAATGAAAAGATTCAAAAGACCTAAGAGTCCTAGTAGCAAGATAACCAGCATTCAGAACAATGCCGTAGCAACAAGAAGTAATTTTGTTCTCGGAGAAAGAAGAGAAAATTAATTACAGCACATAGTTGATTTTACCATTGCAGGGAGTATTATCAATTTATTCACAGTAATTATGGGGTTTAGATATTTTAGAAGAAGGATAGAAGTTAGGGAAAGTTCATGAAAAATAAGATGGGCAAAATGATGAAAGTACTGGAGAAAGTACTTTAAAATGAAATATGGAACATATAAAAAAGAAGATTGTAAGGTGATTTGATTGCAGGGTGTAAGTATCTTCACAGAAAGAAAAATACATTAAATTCTAAAGAGCTGTTTCATGCAAGACATGGCAACAAGAACCAGTAGTTGGAAATTGGAACTAGATATTCACATTGGAAATAAGTAATGTATTTTCATCAATTATAGAATAAAATCTATCAATTCTAGTGACAGGATTTCTCATCTCTTGATGTGTTGAAATCAAACTGGGAAATTTTCTAAAATTCTGTTACATCCTCGTATGGTATTAAAGAGGGAAGTTTTTCAGCTCAATTTAAACCATGGTGCAATTTAAGGACAAGAAACATTCAAAGATCCAAATAAAATGGTTCCTTGTAGAAATTCCATATGATTTACAGTCTTATAAAATTGCATCATATATTCAAATCAATAAATTCCATTTGTTAAGTTAAAATAGATTGGAGGTGCCATATTACAAGTTTCCTTTCCAGATGATCACTTTGTGGTATGCAGCTTCTGCAATGTCCTCAGGAAGTTATAGAACTCTAGAGAGAAATGCTACGCTCCCTCAAAGAAAATGAAAGCACTTTCTTTCTCTTCCTTACCTGATGGCTAGATTTAAAATAGTCCCTTCCACTTCCTCTAACCCTTCATCTCCTCAACTCTTCATTCTGTTCTCCTCATGTCTGATTCTTGATTGCCAGTTGCTTCTGAGCTTAAAATTAATTTGTTTTAGCCTTCTTCTACTGGCACCATTGACAACTATTTTCAGTCTCAAATGTTTCCTGGGCTATTATTTCTTTTCCTTGCAGAAACTAATCTGTTGACACCTTGTGGTCTGTGCGCATATGTAAGATTTAAATTTATTTCTAATTTATTTAAGAAGGAAGTCACAAAAAACCTCTAAAACTATTAAAATAGAATCAACTTCTTTGACAGATATCATGAACTTGGAAAATATCTGAATTTTATTTTATGATAACTATATTTGATTCTACCTCTGTCTCATGTTGCTTACCACCTGCTTTTATATTATTTATGATAAAGGCACACGAAAGCATTAGATTGAAGAAGTAAAATAGTAATCCAGTCAGAAGCATCCCCAAAGACAAGATTGCCAGATGTATAGCTGTGTAGGACATTTCAGGAGATTTGATAACTCACTAATAAAAATGTTTTGTCCAGGAAATTGTTACATCAGGGTCATTTATTCAGGGGCGCTTGTTACTTTTGGTACAGGTCACTCTGGACTTTTTTACACTTTCATGACCCTCAAGCAAGCTTTGAAAAGTCCTATGTTCAGCCAAACCTAAGAAACTCCTTTTTTTCTGTCATAGGGACACTATCAATGGAAATCTGTGCAGTTCTGTTTTATGATCAAGTCTCGGAGACAAGCTGGTTAGTCAAGACTGAAAAGAGTGATCATTTTGAAGACTGGCCTGTGGGCTCTCTGCTAAGGCAGATCATCTAGGATGAATTGGAAGAAGCTGACAGCAACATGCTTTGGCCAACTGAATGGAAAATTTATAATGTCTTGATTTGATGAAGCTATTTTAAAGCCAATTTGATAAATATTTTCAGAGATCCCAGGCTAGATTTGGTGACATAACAATATTTGTTATCCTGGGATCTATAACCCAGGATTTAGATTGGAGTTGAGTGAACTATAAACCCATTCCTAGAAGGTGAGGAGGGAATTATAAAACATATCTGTATGAAGGATGACAAAATCTTGAGAAAAACCTGTAATTTAATCAGTCTGTGGTGTGCAATATTGCCTCTATTCCTCTTTCATGACAAGTTTTGAAGTTTTAAACTTTCCTATAAATATCCTAGAATTATTATTTTTATTTTTCTTTTATGTTTCTCATCTCCACTTCTTACTTAGCTATACTTGAGCTCAGGGTTAAGTCATGGAACTCTTTTTTTTCTTAGCAACACTTTACATGACAGGTTATTATCTTATCCTACTTTTGCAAATAAGTAATTCCATCCTCTCAATCTTTCTTCAATATATTTTTCAAATCTCAGTTCTCATATTAATTTATCTGGTTGATCAAAACTGTTCTTGAGCATCCTGCCCAAATGTGTTTCTTCAATTATGATGCAGAACAGGAGAAAGATAATTTCCTGCATTTTCAAGATGACATTTCTGTTTATTTCAATAGAACTTATATTTGTCCATTTTTGGTAACTTATTACTTATGTTCATAAGGCTCATGATAATTCTTTTTCCATAAAAAATAAAAAGGTTTTTTTTAAAAAAAGAAAGACTTGGATGGCACTCAGTGGAAAAAGGTCTTTAGTCCTATTCCAGAGCTACAGCCAGATATGCATGCTGTTTTGTCATATGCTTGTTTTGATTTTATTTTCAGAAAATGTTTGCCACATTGACATGTGATTTTACTGTTTCTCCCCAGCAGATCTGGCTGCTGCAGACACACTGCTCAGCAGACACTATGTCCTGCCCCCTACCATGACACCATGCATTGCTGTGGATCATTCATAGGGAGCTTGTAATAAATCACTCAGATATTTCCCCAACGATGGGATTAAAAAGACAAAATACTAAGATTTCATTGAGCAAAGGGATGCTTCTGAGATGTACACAAAGAAATAGTTTAAATCTGGAGGCAGCATAAACTGTTTCAGTATGGTCACTGCTGTACATGAAAACATTTAGCAGCCTATATGTCATTCCTATAGGCCTGAAGCTGCAGGCTTGTGTGCTCTTTGCTATGGTCTGGATTGTGACCACTACTTTGTTTTAATTTGCTTTAACATCACTTATATGGGGAAATAGGAAAAAATAGAAGTCTAGGCTATTGTGAAAAATATACTTAACATTTGTGAAGTCTCATATACTATAATTGTATGATTTCCTCTCAACCTTTTTCCTCAGAGCAGCTCTCTGACATTCTAGCCTTACAGTAGGAAACATAAGAGCTGAAACACCTGATTGTTTGCTAGGCTGTTGCAAGAGCTCACATGTTTAAATGTCACCTGTTAAATTATAGTGTATGATTTTTTCCTATTGCAGGTGTTTCATTAAATAGGAGCAGAGAAGAAGGAAAGAAGCTATTTTGCTCTGTCCACTGGAACTCTGTGTGAAGGAATTTTTCATCTTTGTTTCTTTACACTAATTATTTGAATGCATATATGGGTAAATATTCATCATTTTTCACTGAAGCTTAAGTAACAACCTCAGATATTTCTAGGATAGAATTCTGAGAAACAATCTCAGTCCAAATCACTGCTATATTGGAAAAGACTTCAGCAGAGTGATCAGACTGCTATTCAGATTTTTAAGAAAGGATGTCAGCTGCCTAAAATTAAACTTCAAAGACCTGTTTAGATGTCCCATCTGTTTAGGTTATCCATCATGTTTATATATGTCTGTAACACTACAGGGAAGCAGCTGTGGGGAAGCCAAAAAACAGATGAAACAAAAATGGATGTTCAGGAGTCAAATACAAGCAAAGAATTTTTGAAGTCCTGACCTAGTTCAGCTTTAGCCTTGCAGGGTACCCTTTTTACTGCCCTTTAGGCATAGGAAGTCTCCTATTTGTGGAATCCTGAAGATATCTAGCAAGAAATATTTTTAATTCAGAATAGCCAGGTAAAGAGATACAATGTTTACCAATTTACTCAAAAATAAAAAGGCTTTTGCTACATGAGAAGCAAAAACATCAAAACACCCAGATATTTAGAGCTATATTTGACATGCTTTTTAAAAATGCATTAATCAATTTCAGGTTTATTTTATAAGCCCTCGTAGGGTAAGGCTATCATTAGGTAATACTGTGATAATATATGAGGAAGAAATCACCTTGAAGCCTAATTATTAACCAGTGGTGATGGTAGGACAATATCTTGGAGCCTTGATGCACTAAAAGCTTCTGCAAAAGCACGGTCCATGATCTGAAGAGCTCATCACCTAAACAGATCATGCAGCAGCAGAAAAGCAGATGTACAGATGAACAGAGCTCTGTGCTGTTGTTGAAAAAAATCAACACATATTGTTCAGTGTTTAATTCTGCATTTGCAGATTTACATTGAACCAACAGTTTCTGAGATTATATCATGGATGTAGGTTAAACATCAGTATGTTTTTCCTTTGTTCTTTCTCTCCTGTGTGGAAAGCGTATCATTTCGCCTAAATGCTTCCTCTAAGTGACTGGTATCACATTTCAGGTACCTTCAATACCTTCTAGCAGTATCCAGCATGATGAAATCTACTTCAACATTGACCTTATTTCAACTGGGCTGTATGTATGCTAATATGCATGATTTTTATGTCTGATTTCATATTACTGCTTACTATTGTGTTTCTAACATCATATCCCTTTATTTTATCTCTTTTTCAGCTGTGTTCAATTTTCCTTTCCAGATAATATCAGACTGATTATCAGTAAATTCCATTAATATGCTCTTTGTTCTTTTAGATCATTAAAGATTGGAAATAAGAAGAGACAACTCATGGACTTTATTTATTCCAGTTAAAGCCTTTCAGCGTATTCACATTTTGCCATTGCTCATTAGCTTCTGCTTGTATTTCTCCAGTCAGCAATTGAAAATACCTAAGCACTCTTACCTGAGTAAATAATGTTATATATTTTGCAACTATTACTCACTACCAGACATGTCTGCCTAGATAGTATTCTTTATGCAGGAGCTAATCATAGTAAAATAATTTTAGTAAAACTAGGAATGCTATTTCATGCCAATGCTTATGTATTTTGTCCATGCAAAATATAATAGTATAAAAATGTAATCATACTAAGTGCATGTGCTAATCTTAAATACTGCTCTGTAAATCTACCCAGCTACATAAAACAGAATTACAACATACTTATCAACACAGATGTATCAGCTGTATTACTGCCACAAAAAGAAACACTTTAACTTTCTTGCTCTTAAGCTGCTGGTGCATTTTCCAACTTTAAGTGGTCATTTTCAATCGTTGTGAATTTATTTGCACCAGAGAAGTCTAAAGACACAAATCAATACATATACACAGCAAGCATGTAGAGATGCACACAAAACTGTAGAGACATATTTTAGGTATATGTAGACATTTATGTGTATATGAGTGTACAATTTTAGTTGCAATCTGCATTTACACAGATATTTGTACTCTATTCAAGATGCAAAACATATTTGAACATTTATGTAAAATATTCTGCTATTTTACATCTGCAGTGAGGCTGTAAGTTAAGCTGCTATTTTCACAAGTGTTCTGATTTCTGCATGAAAATTTCCATGATTTCTAGTATGGCTGTACAAAATCCCACTTGTTACCTTTCTTGTATTCGTGACACAAAAGTATGAATAGAGATGCTAATTGTATCACATTTCCTGAGCTCTTAGTACTGCTGCATTTCAGAAAAATTCCATTATACCTTTAGGAAACTGATGTCATGAAATTGCCAAAGGAAAATTCATCCTTACTTTATTTTCTATGAGAATAATTTCAATATGCAGATGATACCAAGCTAGGTAGGACTGTTGATCTGCTGGAGGACAGAAAGACTCTGCAAAGGAATCTGAACAGGTTGGATTGATGAGATGAATCATGTGAACTTCACCAAGGCGAAATGTCAGGTCCTGCACTTGGGTCACTACAAAACCATGCAGTGCTACATGCGTGGGGAAAAGTGGTGGGAAAGCATCCTGTCAGAAAAAATCCTGGGGTACTGACTGTCCATATCTAACATTAGGCGGTGTTTGCCCAGTAGCCAAGAAAGCCAATGACATTCTGGCTTGTGTCAAAAATAGTGGGGCCAGAAGGACCATGGCAGTTATCATCCCTCTGTAATCGGCCCTGGTGAGGCCACGTCTCAAATCCTGTGTCCAATTCTGGGTGCCTCACTACAATAAGGACATTGAGGTGCTGGAGCATGTCCAGAGGAGGGCTACAGAGCTGGGAAAAGGAGCTGGAGTACAAGTCTGATGAGGAGTGGCTGAGGGATCTGGGGTTATTTAGCCTGGAGAAAAGGAGGCTGGGGGAAGATTCTATCACTCTCTACAACTAGCTTACAGGAGGTACCAGCAAATTGGGAGTCAGCCTCTTCTCCCAGGCAATGCCAGAACAAGAGGAAATGTCCTCAGGTTGCACCAGGGAGGGGTTGTCAAGCATTGGAACAGGTTGCCCAGGGCAGTGGTTGAGTCAGCCTCCCCAGGGGGTATTTGAAAAACGTGTCCATCAGGCACATGGTTTAGTGGTGGACTTGACACTGCTGGATTACTGTTGGATTCAATGATCTTAGAGATCTTTTCCAACTTAATTTATTCTATGAGTCTACAATAATCTGAGGAAAAAATGTGATCAATTTTATTATGAATTACGGAGTTTATCTTAGTGGAAGAAAGGATTTTTTTCTAGCCAAAAAGAAGGAAAAACTTGTACCACCGGGCTGGGATTACTTCGAATTGTTCGATATGGAACTACAGTGATGTTAAAAGATGAAGAGAGTTCCCATCAGAGAAAAGACATCCTCATTTTTCAATGTCTTACCTCATTAGAGATGGATGACGTGAATTCAAGAGTAATATATATTTCCTTGGGCAGGAAAGGCATTCAGTTATAGTCTTCAAAGATCAACTCAACAGTGCCAGAGGGTTTCAGGTACTGAAAATTTTATTTTACTCCATATACTAAACGCATACAGAGAGGCACCCAAAACTACTAGTCCTAGTCTTTGAACAAGTATATACAGAAATACATAGTACAGCAGGAACAGGGAAGGAACAGAAAGAACAACTGCACAAGCAAATGGAAACAGAATTTGATAGGTAACTGAATAAACACATGGACTGAATTACTACCTTCACTCTTCATATTTTCAGATGTGGAAAATTTTATTTGCAATGACTCCTTAAATTATTTATATGATTAAATTAGCAACAGTTCTAAAACACATAACAACATTTAATAACACTACAGTAACTTCTAAAGTGACTGTTACCGCAAAAACACGCCAAATTGCTGAATAATAGAATTTTCATACATTAAACAATATCGTGCTTGAAATTATTAGCTTACATAGATTTGAATTGCAATAGCTGCCAGCTTCAATAATAAATGTCGAATTTGGATGAATACAAATAACATTATGGTATAATTGAAATAAGTGCCAAGTAGATTTTACTAGGGAAATTTTTAGGGGCAAGAGCATAACAGAATGTCTTTTTTGTCTAAGAAAAAGTGTTTTTCTCCAGTGACTAGATGTCATATCACCATTCACCAACGTCATTCACTACCACACTCTGGGCCTGGCCATCCAGGCAGTTCTTAACACAGCAAAGAATGGCCCTGTCCAAGCTGTGGGCTGCCAGCTTTTCTAAGAATATGATGGAGGAGTCAGTGCCAAAGGCTTTGCTAAAGTCCAAATAGGAAACATCTACAGCCTTTCCCTCATCCACTAGGCAAGTCACTCGGTCATAAAAGGTCAAGTTGGTCAGTCAAGGCCTAATGGCTGCAGCCTGTGCTGGCTGGGTCTGATTCCTTGGTTGTCAGTTGCACCACTCAGCTCAGCATCATCTGCAAACTTGTGAGGGTGCACTCAATGCCCTCATCTATGTCATTAATTAACATATGAAATAATACTGGTCCAGTGGATCCCCAAGGAACACTTGTCACTGATGCCCATTGGGACTCTGGGACATTGACCACTAGCCTCTGGATGCCACCATCTGATCATTTTCTTGTTCATCTAAAAGCCCACCTGCTAATCCATCTCTCTCCAATCTAGGAAGAGGGATTTTGTAGGGGACCATGTCAAAGGCTTAACTTAAGTCCAGATAAATGTAACTTTATTTAAAAGCACTTTATAAATTTAGGGTGTGTATTTGATTCCTAACTATTTACAATTCTTGAATAATATACACCCATAAGAAAGATCAGAGTTGGTTTACTTGTTATTAAGTTTCTTGTAGTGATTTACCAGTCTGCTTATACAGTATCTGATCCAGACATTATTAAGACAAGTATAAAAACTTAATTATTTTAACGGGACTTGGATGATCTCCCAGATGATAAGGAGCAGTGCCACCTTTTTTAAGTTTTCTGGTACATTTCTCTGAGCATCAGAGATGCCTGAGTAACCTTCTGCCAGAAAAAGTGACAATTTCACTGTTCATTCCCCTGTTCCTGTCTGAATCCTCCCCTCCCTTGTGTTACATGGATTTGAGGATACCTTGCCAAGCCAATTCTATTTATTGGTCAGGCAAAATGCTGATAAGCTACAGTTGGTCTACAGTTTTGTAAGCATTTTTGCTGAGATACTGAAATGAAGTTACTCACAAAAGCTTCAGCAAAACATCAAGGTGAGCTGAACAAGGACTGTTGAGACAGGACTTAGGGAAAGAAAAATGAGATGGAGAAGAACTCCCTCTTTTTGAATTTGCAATCTCCCAAGCTAGTTCACTCCAGGTAGTGAAAGTATTTCTGTTAACATAAATTCTTGTTACTTATGCAAGATTTGGATTACGTTCTCCTCTTCCATCTCTCCATCCTGTCATTGTTAATAGATTCAGAGACATGACCTCATTCTCTGAATTAAACTCTGGAAGAAAAAAATTCTAGTCCAGAAATGTTTAAATGTGGCATTTTTCTGCAAGATGAAATAATAGTAAATTATTGAAGTAGTCATTTGATATAAACTAACTTTCCCAGTTCAGGATCATGACACACAAATCAATGGGTGTTACTACAAGAATACATCACACCCAGCTTCCTGCAACCATCAGTAAGTAACCAATGTATAAGGATTATCTCAGGTAAAAGTTTTGCAGCCTGTTAATTCAACACTCATACAATCAAGAATCTGCCTAAGCCTCCCAGATGATCTGAGACTGTATAAACCTAACATCAATCATAGATTAACCATGATTAAGACATTTCTCTCAAATCCATTGACTACGGATGTCTGTCTCAGTACACAGTGATTTAGCAAAGAGAAAGTACAATCTTAAAGAAGCTAAATGTGAACAAAAAGGGAAAGAAACTCACTCTTTCCATTAGGGTTGTGCACCATTACACTTTGAACACACATCCTTTCCTAGTACTACATTACCTTATGGACATATCCATCTGCTGATCACTGCCTCTGTCCACCGGGACTCCCAGTCAGAATTTACTATCACTTTGAAATGCCAGCTTTGCTGCTGCCAAGACAGCTTCAGTGTTCAGTCTTACAAAAAATCTTGTATTTAAACCCATTAACTGCAATTTTGACACGAACAGCTCTGCTGGAGAACACGGACAGAAGTTTAGGTGAGTGATAGTTCATAGCGAGGTAGTGTGGTAATAAGCAGCTGGAAAAGTAGCCCTTCTACCATTTTGCAAGGTACTCTTCTGCCTGAACACTTATAGGTTACCACAGCAGCACCACTGACCATTGTTTTACAACACTTTGCCTGTAACTATGTTTTGGTATGTGTAAAGGTAAGAAATTAATTTCTCTTTGACAATACTAAATTATTTCATTTGGACTGAGTACTTTCAGATCTGTGAATGCCCAATGAAAAGCATTTCAACAATTCAAACAACAGGGTTGTTATCAAATTGACAGGTTACTGGGGTACATAAAAGTTCTCTTATTCATCAGCCCAGCAGCCTTTACTGCTGAGTAAAAAAACCTGATTAACGTGTCAGCAAGAGATCTGATTTTCTATGTTAAAAGGTTGAAATTCTATGCTTTTGTTTTCAACATTTCTGGTTTTCATCTTTGGCTGAGAAGTTATTGTTTTGCTCATACTGCCAAAAAATACTATTTAAAAGTAATAATCAGTAGCTAACTTTATTTTCTTTTCAAATTTTATAGTTGAAAGGGACCTCAGGATCTTATCTGGTCCATGTTTTGCCCAAGAGTCTCTCATATGTACACAGATCTTTCACATTTGTCTTCAATTATTTCACAACTTGCTCTTCTAGGGTTCTTTTGATGGAATTTTCTGAAAATATCCATAGTATTCTCCAGTTTGAGACTATCTTACTGTTGATAATATCTTATTATCAACCTTATTAGGAATAACGTGGGACAGGGTGCGTTGGTTTGATATTGGTTGATATTTACGAAGAAGGAAATTCACAGAAATGCTTTTCCTGACAGAGGCTCTTGGGAGCTTCCTCTGTGAACAGAAAAGGCCAATAGCTGTCTATTTCTGAGAACTGACAGCTTTGTAAACCATTGAGAAGCTGGGTCTGCCTCTTCCCATTTTAAAACCTGGGAAGATCCAAAAGTGCTTTTTGGCTTCCGGCTCCAGAAGGGATCGGGAGCTCTGTGGGGCCGGCCCTGCTCAGCCATGGCCGGGCCGGGCCCCAGCGGCTCCCGGGCAGGGATGAGAGGCCAGGGGGGCCCCGGCCGGAGCTGGGCCAGGTCACAGCTGCTGAGATCTCGGAACACCAGGCCCTGCCCCAGCCCCTCCAGCCGTGCCGAGCCGGGATCCCCCTGGGCTCCGGGCCGGGCCGGGCCCCCCACCACCACTGCAGCCTCTCCAGTGGCTGCCGGGCAGAGAGGGAGGAACCCAGCGCAGCTGCATCCATCACCGTGACTGCTTCTGCCACTGCCCACCAACACCTGGGTGAAATGTGAACCCTTCCAGTGCACACATGAGACATGGAGAGCACGATTCTTCCCCTGGGTGAGAGAAAAGCACAGAGTGAACATGAAGACACCAGAGTCAGTGAAAGAAAGAGTTTAAGTTTCAGATGGAAGGAGAATGAGGAGATGTCCTAGTATCGAGACTGAAAGTTCTTTTGGTAATGCTGTGGAGATGGACTATAGTAAACCACAGTATTTCCTTTAATTCATGAGAGAAAACAAGTGTGAGGGGATGAAGTGTTCAAACTGTGGACCTGAGCAGAGGCAGCAGATGCTGAAGAAGCAGTGACGCTCTGAGGAGCTTGAGCAGAGAGACAGAGATGAGTGAAGAAGACTCTGTCTTAGGGAGAAAAGAACAAGACCTCTGTTCTTGGAGATGAAGATGATGGCAGAAATCAGTGAAGAGAGCCTTTCCTTTGAACAGCTCATCCTTAAAAGATGACACCCCCTAAGTTGACATGGCCCATTCGCTCAGTTGTGAAAATGGGAGGAATTTCACAATAGCAGAAGTTTTTCTAAACCAGGCAGCTGCTGTTTGTGAAGATGCAAAGCCACAAGAAGACTGTGTTCTTGTGGAGATTTCTCCATGGTGTTGCAAGAGAAAACTCCTTGCCCTATGAGAACTGAGGAAAGACTATTGTAGAAGTGATAACGGATTTAAAATCCTGGGTTTTGTTTTATATTGTCAGTTGGAAAAGGAAATAAGGTGTGCAGGGGAGGGAAAATGTTCTGGAACTCTCATTCTGATTTTTTTCTTTTTCTATTATTTTAGTTTTTTTAATAAAACTTTCTTCATAGTCTTAAGGTTTGAGCCTGTTCTTGCCCTTCTCCTAAAATCATATATCACAGGAAGGAATGAGTAAGTGCACTGGTGAGTTTAACTAGCTCTAAACCCACCACATTTTTTTGGTGCATTGGCCGGGAAACTCAAATTGGCGAATTTAAACCACTACATGGGTTGAGGGAGGATCCTGAATTTTATAACACAATTAGTAAGGAAAAGTTCAATGCTTGAGAAGGAAAAAGAATTAATTACAACTCCAGTTTTGCATCTTCTCCTTTGCTACTTTGTGAAGAGATTGAAGGCACTGGAAAAGAAGGGTTTCATTTCACTCACGTGTCTACTCATCCAGTTATCATTAAAACTTTGCGATGAATCAGCTTAGCTAGACAATGTGTTAGGCTAGCATAAGAGAAGTTTCTGCCCTATTCAAAGGCACAATTCAGCTATATAAATCTTTGTTTTCTTTTTCTATATTCTGTAGAACTCCAATAAATCCTCCTTTTGTTCGCTCAGTTCAACTGCGGCTGTGAGAGGGATGTTCTTCCATAGTATTCTGAGAGGAATTGATCTGTGTTCTCTTAAGAGGAAGAATAGCACAACCATAATCTAAAAGAAAAAAAAAACCAACCGCATTAGAGCATTTGTGATCAAATCAAAATTCCATTCTTTGAAAGATGTTATTGATTTTTAGAAATTTCAATTGAATTATAAGGAAGAGATTAACGTGTCTTATTTGACAGAGGACCCAAGCATTCATCCTGAATATTGAGCTGCTCTTATGTCACTTTTCCTGAGGTGAAGAATTTCTCATATCAGACCCTTCTGATAAAGATCAGATACTTGAATTTGCATTTCCTCTATCCTCAACCAGTGCATTAATCAAGACATTGAACACGTGTGAATATGTTTCTCATCAGAGGTCATTACTGAACACCATATAGAACACTTTTATTTATCTTTTTATTCTCTCCAAACTGAAGGCATCTTTTAGTCATATTAAAAAAAAAGCAAGAAATCCTTTCTTTTGAATACTTTCCAAAATAAATGTTATTTGTTTTGATGAGAAAAAATGTTTGGAAAGGTAAGAAATATCACAAAATAAAGTTTCATTCTCTGTACAATTGCTTTAAGAATACAAGCTTAAAAAATTACATTTAATAATTTTAGCGTGGATTTGCATGGTGAATTTGTTAAATCATTTTGCACAAAACTAGAAAGAATACCAATACAAGGTTCAACAGCATGCGGTCACATTTTTTCAGTAAAACTTGAACAACTGCTGCTGAGAAGGTGTGTTCTGCCCATGTTCCAAAGGAAAAACAGAGTTATTGAGAGGAACCAGTGCGTTTGGTAGTCTTATTATAGAAGAAGGAAATTATTCACTGGATGTTAAACTTTTCAAGTTGGTTGAAGCATGATGCTATTAACACCAAGGATGTGGGTGTGATACCCCTATGGACCATTCCTTTAGGAGTTGGACTTGATCCTTGTTAATGGACGATGATCTATCTTTCTAACTCAGACTATTCTGTGATTCTCTGACAAAGCACAATAGCAAAAGCACTGTATACTTCTCCAAACTCAGTTCGCATATGTTTAGTAGAGACTGACTTTTTATCCCACTACTTCTCAGACAGTTTGATCCCTGCTAAACACACTTCATCTCCTCACAGCTCTTAGCACACCAAAATCATTACTAAACTTGAGACTCCCAAAGCCTGTTATGCTTTTAGCGCATAAAAAGATGGTTTTCTAATCCTGTGCTACACTAGAGAAGCTTTCTAATATTACTGCTCCACTTGTTCAACTGAACAAGATGAAAAAAAGGCTTCATTAAAGAAAAGCTACCAATAAAAATAGAAAGAAGAAAGAAGCTAGGGAGACAAAAAAAGGAAGCATAGGGAAAATCGGAGCAACCAGATAGGAATATGCACACAGAAGAAAAAGACCTTGTCATCTGTGGAACCATGATGAAGAGCTGTCATAATTTGACAGTGGCCCAGTGCCAAGGCCAAGACGAGAGTCACTCGCTCACCCTCCCTTGCCAGGCAAAGGTGGGAAAAGGAAAAAAAAAGAGTTAACAAAGGCTTAATGAGTGAGATAAGTACCAGGAGAAATATTTCAAGGGCAAAACAGGCTCAACTTTAGTTGCAAAGTGAAATTTATTACTAACAGAATCAGAGAAGGATAATTAGAAGTAAAATAAGCCCTTAAAAAACCTTTTTCTCTCCACCCGTGCCCTCCTTCCCAGCAATAGTGTAGGGAGACAGCATGGGGGTTTTGGTCAGTTCATCACTAAGATTTTCTTCCTCTACTCTGGGAGAAGAGGCCTTCCTCTGTGAGGTCCCTCCCAAGTTCTCTGTGAACTTCTCTGGTGTGGATCTACTCATGAGCAGCAGCCAAACCACACCTGATGCAGCACGAGCCCGTCCTGCAGCAGACAGTCCTCCCAAAACTGCTGCAACGTGGCTCTCTTCCCACAGGGTGCAGGCCTACAAGGACAGGCTGCTCCAGCCTGGAAGCAGGGCCCTTTCTCCACTGGGTTTTTCACTGGATCACAGCCTCCTCCAGGCATCCACCTGCTGAGTATGTGCACATCCTCCAGGGGCTGTAGGTGGATCTCTGCATCCCCCATGGATCCCCACAGGCTGTGGGTGGATCTCTACATTCCCCCATGGATCCCCATGGGCTGTGAGTGGATCTCTGCATCCCCATGGATCCCCACAGGCTGTGGGTTGGTCTGCATTCCCCATGGATGCCCATGGGCTGCAAGGCCAGAGCTGCTTCACCATGGTCTCACCATGGCATGTTGAGGAATCTTGGCTCTGGCCTCTGGAGCACCTCCTGCCCCTCCTTCTCCAGTGCTCTTGGTGTCTTCATGTTGTTTCACTGACATGTTCTCCACTCCTCTTCTCTGACTAGAAGTAAAACTCATGACTTTGTTTTGATTTTGTTCTTAAATATGCCATCACAGAGGCATTACCAGCCTTTCTCAGTGACCCAGCTTTGGCCAGTGGCACAGCCATCTTCAGAGCCATTAGCCATTGGCTCTGCTGGACATGGTGGAAGCTTCCAGCAACTTCTCACAGGAGCCATCTCTGTGATCTCCCTGCTACCAAAAACCAGGCCGTGCCAAACCAATATAAGAGACAAGAGAATAATTGTGACCTAAACCACCAGCTGAGAAGATTGGAAGGAAAAGGGAAAATTGTGTATTAGTAAGCACAACATATTTGCAGCTGTTAGATAATATTTTTTGTTGGAAATTAATACATTGCTTACATATATCAGCATTTCTTTGTTATGTGAAATAGACGATTTAGTGCTTTTCATAGTTGTGTCTAGACTTTTTTTGCATAATTCATAAAAAGAAAAGATGGTTTTCTTCACCAGAAGCATTCCCAAAGCTGTATGCTTAAATCATTTGTTCATAAATGAAAATAAGTTAAAAAAAAGCAAACCATTATTTTTAAGTTTGATTAAATATTATGATTTCAATTTAAACAAACCTTTCACATGAAACAAAGCACTTGGAGGGTGCCTTTCATGATCTGAATTACTTTTCTTTTGTTATGCAACAATGAAATAATTTAATTCTGCATTAGAAATAGCATTGCCAGCATGTCAGAGGAGGTGATCCTTCCTCTCTGCTAAGCATTAGCGTTGCACTGAGTCCAGTCCTTGACTGTGAGGTATGGACCTACTTCAGTAGACCCAGCAAAGGGCCACTGAAAAGATTAAGGGACTGGAATATTTGCAATCTGATGAAAGACAGAGACTTGAGGATCTATGAGATCTCATCAGTGCATACAAACACCTGAAGGGAGAGTTTGAAGAGGGAGTCAGACTTTTCAGAGGTGTCCAGTGCCAGGACTAGAGGCAATGAGTCTCATTTGGAACACAGAGGCATCTGTTGAACTTCAGGAAGCACTTTTTTACTGAGGGTGACTGATTCCCCTGGAACAGACTCTCCAGAATGGTCCTGGGCAATCAGCTCTAGCTGTTCCTGCTTAAGCAGGGTGTTGAATCAGCTGGCCCACAGAAGGTGTCTTCCATCTTCAGCCTTTCTGTGGTCCTGTGATTCTAAGATTTCAGAGGATATCTTTCTCTTCAAGCTTGAGGTTAAACAACAAACCAATGAAAGCATCTCAAAGTTGACGTGTTAGATTAAATACTGAATTACTTTTGGAGTTAAATAATCAATCTTGACTTCTGTATTGTCCTGATAGAGGATAATACTATTATTAGGAGTGTAATTTTCAAATTTCTAATACTTAGTTTTAAAAGAAAAAAAAAAGAAAAAAACAATATATGACTGGAGTATTTAACTTACAAATAAAAATTTCTCTAGTTACAAAATTCCTATATTACCATTTGAAGTGAAATTTTAAGTGAGCTCCTTTACGCTCTATTTGCATAATTTATGGAATAGTTCCTTTAAAACAGAGTTCATAGCTTATAAAAGGCTCAGATAGTGGTCTGAAAGTGCAAGAGAATTAAATCTCCTGAACTGAGAGTAGTGAACTCATTGAGTCCAGCAGTCTGTGAGCACTGCTATTATTAAAAGAGTATTCTTTTAATAATATTATCGTTTCTGAAGCTGCTTTATCCTATAGCTGAGCAAAACTTGAATTTCAGTAAAGAATTAATAGAACAGGTTACTGTCCTCTTCCAAGACTTTACGTGAAAATTATATTTGTTAAGTAGTTTTATTACTTGAAGTCATTAACATTTGAAGTCTGTAGAAAGCTGGGAAGACGAAATGATAGTCCTAGGCAGTTGAATGTCCACCCACAATCAAATTCTCTATAAGATTTCTAGTGTCTATAGAAATGCCCCTAGGACTTGCCAAGCCTTTAATATAATCTGTAATAAGAATTTTGGCCATTCCTGATAATGGCAAGCCTTACAAACCTCTTCCTGACTTACTCTGGTTTTCTACCAAAGGCATTCGTGGATATATATATATTCATGAATTTGCAACAACTGTTTCCTTGAGGAGGCCTTCCTCATTTACATTTGCAAACTGAGGATAGGGCCTGATTCTTCAAAGTAACTCAGTAGTCTCATGATCAGGTTGATCTCAGATAGGTCACAAGTTTTCCCTGTTAGGTGATTAAAGGACAATGGTTTATGGAGCTGAGGAGGAAGGAAAGGAAAGTCACATTTCTGTGTGTAAGAGAAGATACAGTTCCACTCTATATCAGAATCTTGTTTGAACATCATTTTTCAAAGGTGATAGGTAGTATGTATACAGTGCAGGAGAAGTATAACTGGACTTGGAATGGACAAATGACCTCATTTTTTTTTAGCATTAAGAAAAATTTAGCAATTAAATGATATCCAGAGAGAAACTTATCATTATATTAAATTGTAAGAATATTTATTCTTGTGTATGTATTATATGTGTTCACTCACATATACACCTCCAGAAGACAGACTAGCAGTAGAAAAAAAAATCTGTCATGTGCAAAGGGATTTAAATAGATGACCCAAGATGTCATTTCCAGTCATTTTAGCTGGTGATTAGGAATAAAAATTTAAATAAAAAATGGATAGAATGTGAGTTCATGCAAAATCCAGGCTCAGAACTCATTAACGTATGTTCAGTTGTTTTTTTGAGTATACAGTAATTTGCATTTTTAAAAATAGTTTATATAGATTGCAACAAAAAAGGCACAGAAAAAAACCTCCAGTTGTTAACAAGAAAAATCTATCCAAAACAAAAATAAACTGATTGCAAGAGAGAAGGAATTCTCTTCTCCCTGAAGTTTTCTTATAGTTGCCATGAGAAATTAAATGTGTAACTGAAACTGAGAGGAGGGAGGATGACTCCACATGAAGATGAGTTATTTAGGTGTGACAAGATGACAAGAAAATATATAAACAAATTGCTTGTTTAACTTAGAAATAAGATCAATATTAAAAGACTTAATTTTTTTTCTATTTAAATATTCAAGCTTTAGAGATTTATAAGCATATAATTTTGATGAGAGGCATATATGCATGCACACGTGTTACTATTTTAAACTATTTTTATTATTACCTGTACCCAAACAGGGTATTTAATATTTTGCAAAGATTGCAAGGATCAACGAAGTCTGATAATTGAAAAAAAGATTTTTTTCCCGTGCTGCATGAGAATAATATTTATAAACAGTTCCCTGTATGTAACAACAGTCACCAGACATCTTCCTCTAGAAGATATTTTAGTGAGTTCAGGTTTCCAAACAAGCTGATAACCCCATCAAATCCCAGCCCTTTCTGTATGTGTGAACCTTTTACCTGCCCAAGGAAGAATGCAATAATAGAGAATAATTTAATAGCTTATTCTAATAACATTGTTCTTGATCTGCATATTATATCACAATTGAAAAATTAAAATTAAAATAATGAGCTGTTTCCTTTTTTTGTCTTCCTCTTTTTTTTTTCCCCCTTTTAAAGTCTGATCATGGGTAACTGATAGTCTGAGCAAGTTCTTTGATCTCTCATGATCTCCAGCTTAGAAAGGGAAATTGCACTTCCCACCTTTTGTTTAGAAAAGGAGAGAAGCCTAGACTAAAAAAACAGAGGGGTGATGCCTTGGGCTTTTGGGTTTTCTATTCTGCATTGGTGTGTGGCTTTTGTTCAGGGTACTGAGATCCTTTCACAGGGTGAAGAAGACACAACAATCCTACTCTGATTGGAATCCAAGACACCTTTTCCAAACTTCAGGCTCGAAGTGAAACAACATGGAAGGAAGAAGACAGGGAAATGAAACTCCTGTATGCAAATGGACCCAAGCATATAAAAAGAGTGAGATCTTGGGACTGGCACCCCTCCCTTTAGCCTTCATCTTTGGAGCCATCCAGACAGAGCCTGATTTGTAATGCTGGTGCTGTCAGGGTGTGGCCTCTCATTAAATATCCTTTATTCCCCTAACTCCATCTAGCCTCTCATCCAGTTCTTCCAGGCATCAGATGAAAGAAAAATAAGAAAATTAAACACTTTAGTTACTAAACAAAAAATCAAAGCATCTTTTCTTTTTTTCTGTCTTGTTCTTTACCCAAAAGAAGGTAATCCATATTTTTTTTCTGTAAGGCTTGTTTCAAAGATTAGTAACTTATTACTTCAATTCTAAAGAGACCCAACCATGTAATTTCTTTGCTTTTAATATAAAGGCAACATTGGTAAATCAGGAATGCATTTTATCAAGTCTTCCTAATTTCCATTAGTTCTCACAGCTATAGATTTCACTCAACTTGAAATGAAAAATCATGACCCTTTGAAATAAAAGCATTTCATTGCTTAAATATGTAATTAATATGATGAAAAATTCCTTGAATCAATTAGCCACAGGTGAGAGTGTTATTGAGGAGTAATCTGAAGGCATATTATACTTTGCCTCTTCGAGTAATAGTGTAAAACACATCCAAAGGGTCTAAATAAAAAATTCAAGCATAAAAAACACTGTGTTTATCCTTCTGTCACTGCTAGCTTTAAATGCTTATATAATATTGAGTTCTGATCTTGAACAGCAGCACAGCTGGCTATTGTGATTCTCAAGTAGATATATTTTAATTTTCTTTTGTTTCACAAATACAATTTTCTATCACTAAACTTCAATATCCCTGGATTTAGAAGGAAAAATGCTATCATTCGTGTGTGGAAGTGAGAATTCCAGGTGATTAGTATCAACCATTTAATATTATCATTGAATGCCAGTGAACTTCATGCAGTACAAAGTAAATACTTCTCATTAACTGACATGTCATAATTAATTAACTGCCATGATTATTAATCTGCACATAGATCTGGGGGTTTTATCTTTTGAAAATAGATTAAAATTCTGTCTGAAAAATAAAATTCCATACAATGAACTTCCGGCTTTGGACTTATGAACCTATAGCAGCTACAGCTTGGTGATTCAGAATTGTTTCAAGGGTTGAGGAAGCCTGGGAATCTATCTAAAAGCATAATTGTGAATATTTGCCAGTAAACAAACAAATTTGTATATTTCCAAGGATTTAAATGCAATCCTAGCTACGAAATTAAGATGTATTTTGCATAATGCAGGGTACTGCAGAGAATTCTTTTGTGGGAATGTTAAAAACTAATCTTTCAAATTGAAACTCACTGTAAAAATACATTTGTTGTAATTGATTTCTAAAATATGGTACCTATAGAAGGCAATGTTTCTATAATGAACAATTAATCTAATCAGAACATGGGTTTTTTTGGAATCTAATAAAATGCAGATTATTTGAATGTTTTGAATAGAAATGCATAAACATTTTGTATTACCAATAGACAAGAGAAATTAAAACTTATTTTAATTCCTAATTTGTGAGTTTTATATTCCTAATTTGGGGTAGTTTTATATCAAAATTTCATTGTGCTTTCATGTCTTACTTTTGCTTCTGGCATTGTGACCTCTTGCTTTCTAGAGCTTAATGACTTTGAGCTCTAAGAAATCAAGGTGGTTGCTTATGGGAATATTATTATTTTTTTCATACAGGTCTAGGTCTTAGAAATATGAGTTAAGCTTTCAAGTAAAAAAAAAGTTCCTTAACTTTTGACTACAAAGAAAAGCTTTTTAAATGTTGGCAGAGCAAAACAAGGTTTCAAACTTAAGAAGAAAATGGACAAAATGTGTTCCTTCTCAGATAAACTTAATTAGATCTTCATTATAATGTAATTAAACAATGTATGTCTCTTCATCATGGTTGATTATATCTTTATTATAATTGTCATCATCTGGGAAAGGAGGAGAGCCAGCCAATGATTATGGAACATTTAAACTGAAAAAGGTAGATTTAGATGAGCTATTAGGAAGAAGTTCTTCACTTTGAGATACTGGAACAGGTTGCCCAGAGAAGGTGTGCATGTTCCATTCCTGGAGTTGCTTAAGGTCAGGCTGAATGGGGCTTTAAGCAGCCTGGTCTAGTGGAAGGTGTCCCTGTGCTAGTTCCTGCTATACGAGATGATTGTATTTTTCAGTTTTACTGAGCAGTAATCACTTGTACTAATCTATGTGTCTCTTGTCTAGAGAAGATGAATATAGAGGTCTGCCTTAGCTGTTTGACTGGTTTTCTAGTCAGTGAGAAGAAATAAACATCTCCAGGTGGAGATAATTTGATCCAAGATACTCATAGAACATGAGTTAATTGCTCTCTGGAATTCTGTACACCCAACCTGCCCTTCATCAGCAATGAAAGGAGGGAAGAGAAACTCTTCTATTAACTGGTGATAAGATGATCCAGTCCCATTTAAATGTAGGTATTTACCTATATTGAGTGTACCTAACATTTACAGATAGATCAAATATGAACACATGCAAAATTACCAGTTGAGACAGGATTGCTGTAATTTTGAATTGAGCTTACTGAACCTGACCACTTCCTGATTTTGAGCCCTAGGCCTCTCTCTCTGGTTTATCTTTATAGTTATTTTTTTTCTGAATATATTTTAAACCATTAAATTTACTAGAAGAATTAACAAATAGGTGAATATATTTGGAGGGTACAACTGTATAATTAATTTCTCTAAAAAACAAGATTATGCTTAGTTACTTCTGGAGTTCGGGTATCTCTGATGCCAATTTATAAATAAGATGAAGATTTCAGGAATAAATTTTCTTTCACAGTTCTAAACTCTTTTCATATTCATCTGTAAATACTACAGGGCTTATTTTTGGGCTTCTTTCTTGTCTCATTAGTAACATCACCTCCATTTGCAGAAAATATGAGGTTATGGAAGCCCAGTCTTCAATCTGACTGTGCTACAGGGTCTTTTTTCATGTCATTCCTAAACTGAAAAGTATTTTAAGCATGTTTTTAAGTATTCTGAGGTTTTTTTATAATTTCCAGTCAACTCTTAATGTAACTGTGAATACAGCTAAACCAAAAACTACATATAAATAACAGTTTTTAAATTCCCTGTAACAATGCTATTTATTTGTGAGTTAATGAGTCTTATGAGTAAAAATTGAGACTATAAGTAAAAATCAGAATAATTGAGAATAAAATTTATTTTCTATGTTTTGCTTGAGTTTAGTTGTGGGGTAAAGATATGGAGAGGGATTAGTGTGCATTTTTTATTATTCTTATTTACAAGATACTAATTTAGAGGTAAGGTTTTGATAGATATTTATTGAATGGTAGTCTGTGGTTTTGACTTTTAGAAGACTACTTCTGCAGTAAAGAATCCTTTGGTGAAATTAAATCAGATTTTGATCAATGCTTTTTGCATTATTTGTTTACTTTTAAAACATTTTTACCATGATAATAAAGTCTCAGTGATTTGCAGCCTTTCAAAGGAATGTTAATATTAGCTCTTTGTTTCTTGACAAAGGTCACCTATTTGGTGCAAATTAAGGAGACCGAGGCTTGAAAGGTGTGATTAAGCAAGATTCACTGTTCAACTTGCACTAAATAAATCATCATAGAGTGCTCTGAAGGTAAAAAAAATAATTCATATGAGAACTGTTATTGTTGAGGGAAGAACAAAGTAAAATATGTTCTCTTGAGGATATCTACTATTTAATCTTAGTTGTGAATTTTCTTAGTTTAAATGGACTGATTTTGTCAAGATAATATAAAATATACTAGAAACAGTGAAAGATTTAAACCTCTTTCCATGTCCTCCAGATAGGTTATCCTCTAGTTTTTTTACTGACTTGCAGTAATCTCAATGAAAAATTTATTCTGTAGAATTTAGCACCATAGGCTGGATTAGCAAAAAGATGTTGAAATGATAACCGCTGGTATTTCTAAGCATCTCAACAGGTATCCAGAAGAGATCAATGTGGAAGACGCCAAAAAAGCTAAAAAGGAGGGTTTAGCCAGCTCAGTAATTTAAATGTGGCTGGGGTTAAGCTTCTGGTTATGTAGTGCTTCTGCTTCACAAGTGTCTTCTAGCAGTAGATGTCCACTGGGTCTTTCTCAAAAAACACAGTAAGAATATTTAATTCTAACCAGAATACCTTGAATAACATTGTTTTGATATCTGAGAGCACTTGAAACATTATTTTTTCAACAGTGCTTCTTTCAGTTGCTGTTTCTTTAGCTGTTCTGAAGCAATACAACACAAATATATCCCATTCCACCTACCTGAAGTTAAACATTTTGCTCTAAAGGTTTGTATTAAAGCTCTTAACAAGTTAGTGAGAGAAAGATGTCTGGATATACTGCATTTGTGGCAATGTTAGCCCCAGTCTTGGGAGTAGGCCCCCAGTTTAAGAAGGACACAATCCAGATGGATTTCATCCACTATGCTGCATAATTGGTCCATGCATGAGCAACTTGCTTGAAAATGCAAATTTTTGCTTTACTAGCATAATAGGACTCTCATCATAAGCATAGTGGATTTCAATGCACATATATTTATTCACAATGCCCAAGGCTTTTCTTACTAATAAGTATCAAATTTAGAGAGCATGGATATGCATATTTGGAAACAGAGGTTTACTTCCCTGAGGACATTTTACTGTCAAAATGCAAATGCCCACTGACTCTAAGTACTGTGCAGCTTAATATCAGCTGAACATTGGCAGTGAGAATCCTTTTGGGCTTTTAGGGGTAACATTTTTTAGATTTGGAAAGAAAACTCATTACATAAATCATTCAGAATCAGGGTCTAAATATTTCCTTTAGAAGAACAACTAAATCCATACAGTAATACCAAGTAAATAAAAATATTTATTAACTGACAGACATTTTCAAATTAATCATCTGTCTTAAATATATTAAGGATGATGTTTATGTTTTTTTCATCCTAAGATGTCTCTTTTACTCAATGCTGGTTTTCATAGTTTGTTTGTAGTTTATTTTATCATTATAAGAATCCTACAGTGATTCTCCTTTCAGCTCCAGAGAATGGTTGCTTAAAATGAGCAATCAATTATCAAGTAGAGTTTTGCTCAGGAAGCTATTGACTACAAAGTTCACAGGTGTCTTTGAGGTGCCTTTTCAATTATTTGAAACTCTTAAAGTCAAATGCAGGTTGGGTACTACTTATGAACCTTTCAAATACAAGATTCTCTCCTCCTCTAGGTGAATTAAGGAAAGCAAAATAAAAATAGCTTGGAAAATAAGTAGGTTTTCCGCATGATATGTTTCCTTTTTTCCTGGAAACATATCATTTCAGCTTCACAGCTCATTTGTGTCTTTCATTCTGACAAATAAATTGATATTTCACAATCAACTAATAATGTAAGTTTCTTTCCAAATCTCTAATGGAATTTTTATCTCCTGTACAGCTTTTCCTTCAGAGGAATTAACATCATTGCCATGAAATATTTAGCTCTAATAAATGTAAACTCTTAGCATATAGTTTAATAACATACAGCTTCTAAGTCAGTAGTAACAGTTCTTTCTCCAAGCACAGAGATATTTTAGAATCTCTGATAAACCTTGGTGGGAGAATAAATGCATTGCTGAAGTAAATGTGCTGAAAATCAAAAATACATGAAAAGTGAGTACCTCACTCACTCAAGAAAGGTGCCTTTCTTCTGTATGTAGTGTCATCTCAGTGAAATGCAATAAAGAGCTGTTCTTAACACAGAATAAGTTAGTCATAAATAAGAACATGATTTAGAATTTGGACAAAAGTACACACAAAGTTTTTCTGACCGTTACCTAATATTAGACCCAAGAAGGCAAAAGTTATGATTCAGTTTTAGAAAAGATGAACTTAATCTTCTTGACATCTGTAGATCTATTAGATGTTTTGCAACATTGCACTTTCATTATCATACTATGTCCATTTTACTATAAATATCCATCTTATAGAATAGCTCTCATTTGAGCTATTCTAGATGTTAAGAAAACATGAAGTTGAAAAAATAACCTGCTTATATAATATATCTAATTAAAGTATGGGAGTTAACTGTTGGCTTTGTTACTCTAGGTAGGTGTTTCTAACTCCAGAAAATAGTGTGAATTAAATTTGATTATTACAAATAGAAAACTGTGTCTGAGTGAGACAGACTTTAATGAACATGGTATTCCCATTATTGATGGGAATTGATGATGCCTGTGGAGTTGCATGTTAGAACATTCAAGATGGCATTTGGCAGAATAAACAGCAGTATATTCTGAGAGAGGCAAGTTTTATTTTCATGGTACATAGAACACACTAGTGAGCATATCATCCAGCTTTAGTAGAAGTACAGATAATTAAATTAACTAGACAAAAACAATGTAGTGTATGACAGAACAGAATATGAAATCCTTAGGTCAGATTTCCTTTAGAGGAAATGACTCACCTCCATGTGTCTGTGGTGCAATTTCCTCACATCCCCCCTAAAAACTACTGTAGCTTGACTAATTTTACCAACTACCTTTGAGGAAGATGAGATATGTTCATAATTCCTAACAGGATCTAGTAGATTTTCTTGACAGTTGTTTTTTTTTTAACTGGAGAGAATGGCTAAGTATACACCAAAGTATATTTTTGTAAAGAACTGGAATTTTTGTGTTTATCAGCTTTTTCTTTGATGTCTTGAGGCTGAATTTGCACTTTGACTAAGCCCACATGTGCAGCAAAACAAAAGAATGTTTGTTGTATGCTAATAATACAGGTTTGAAATAGATTCTCTGAGTTTCATTTAGATTTGCTGACTGAGAGTCAGAAAGAGTAATGTGTTTATATAAAATAGTGTTTGACACGGGGAGTGATTGCAGTGAAAGTATCACTGTTTAGCTTTTTAATTCTTTCACTTTCACCGCTTGCACCTCGTATACGTGCACAGAATAGACTTACGGGGTCTATTTGTAGGAATCCTTTAACCCAGGAACATATTATGGTCATCACAGCTTTTCAACTCACTTCTCCCCATATCTCTGTGAAATGGATTTCTGAGCACAGGCAGTTTGGGATAGCTAAAATTTGGGATGCACCAAGAAAAAAGAGACAGAATGGTCTAGAAGTAGAGCAGAAGTGAATTATTTTTCACTTTAACTGTTGTAGGTATGTGCTTGATGTCCAGTTATCTTTCATGGTGATTTGTATATTGTGGAAGAACCTCAATGCATCTCAAAGGACAGAGTTACCATTTACAAAGCCTATTTACATCCTTATTTTAGATGAATCATTTAAATTCAATTAGCAACAGGTTTTCTTTCCTCCTTTCCACACTCTCTTCATATTACCATCTCAATGATAAGTATTTTGAAACAGTGTCATTCTTTTAAGACCCATTAGTAGAGCAATTAGCACAATCACGGTCCATTTTCCTCTTACAGCTCTGCACATTAATCACAACAGCATTTCTAAATTTTTTTCTGTGCCACAAGTAATTAAATAGGAAAACCAGGAAGGACTTGTCCAATAGATCTTAGGTATACTAACTGCCCAGTTTTATCAAAAAAAATACCTTTGTAAGCATAGTATTTCACAATTATTATGGATGTATTTCATGTCACCCACTTATATGTAGTTTCTAGCATTGCAACCACAGATAAACTATGCTTCACGGGGAACCTGTAGTCAAAAGATTAACATCTTTTTAGCTACAAAGTCCTCTTCGAAGAGGCTTATATCTCATCACTGGTTTTGTCAATTTCTATGCTGCAGAAAAAAGAAAATAAAGTTTATTTTTCTGATGAATGAGTTTCCTATAAGTGTAAAACAATACATGAAGTACAGAGCAGTCAACATTCCTTAGAAAAATGCTAATGTTTCCTATTGTCACCCAATATTTTATAAGATATAGTGCAAAAATCAGGCATTTTGCTTTTTGGGTAAATATGCTGCCATCTCTCTGATCGCTTATGGGACAGAAGGTTGAAACCAGCCCTCTGTGCATAGTCATGTGGAACTAATAGGAGAACTTCATGTTCATGTATCTGCTGGTAGCTTATATAAGCAGAAATCACCTTCCAATTCAATTGAAAATGCATGAGCTAAAAAAGAGTATCTATTTATTCAAAGCTATTGTAGGTCTGCAAAGCCGTCATGAGTAGCAAGCCAAGGTATATATACAGGTTAAAGGTTCCCCTTATTGACTGCTAAAAGGCAAGTGGAAAAGAACACAATGGTGGACTAATTTCCCTGTGACAGAATATTTTGCATGTATGATAGTGACAAGATGGTAACTTTGTCTCTGGAAGAAAACTGCCGCTTCTTGCATCAGACCATTTAATGTGGAATGAAGCCCTTATTTTCTTATGTCCTCTTGTAATAAGCACACATGACTAAGATAGATCCGTGGAAAATATTTTTTAATTAGAATATAACTAAAGGATAAGTCAGATTTTCTACCATAATTTTTAGTAGGAATATTCTCACGCATTGTATGATTTTTCTTCTTACCAGTGTACTGAAAAGAAAGAGTGTTAAAGTATGATTTACAAATGAAAAGCTCAAAGCAGTGTAAACAAGACAATGAGGGTAACTGCGTTTAAAATCTTGGAAACTGAAAATTGGTTTATAAAAGATAGATGCCTACAAAAAAACAAAAAGAATATGGTAAAACAGTATTTGTTAGCATACTGGGTGAGGGGCTAAACTATATTAGAAAATTTCATACAAAACAAAGCTTTAGCAAGTGTCACTGAGACCGAAATGTTTGTCAGTGGAAAAAGGTTGTCTTTTCCCATACTCGTCCCTTATGGACTCCTGGTGTGCTGGCAGCAGGATTGGGACCTGAGGCTTTAAGTCCTTGAACCTCATAGTTTTTACAGGTAAGGCATTCCAAGAGTGGTAAGACAAGAAGTGCTGGGTCCTCAGCCCTGAATGAACTCACTTCAAGAGTCTCCCAAAGCCACAGACTACTGAAGAACAAAAGATTAATTTTTTTTGAGCAGGAGCTCACTGCAGTTAGGCAATACTGTATTTCCAGGTTTTTTCTTAGAAGTTTTCTACTTTGGTTTTAGACTGAAGCTCAATGAAACTTGTGCTTGCATTCAGGAAATAGGAATTCTCGCAAGAAAGAAACCTAGTTTTTTAGACAATCTTGTATCCAGCTAAGAGTTGTCAAGACTCTTGGTAGACACCATGTCAAAGGCAGTCATTTGGTAGCTTTGAAGAAATTTTTAGAGAAGAAATGTAAGAACTATGGAAGAAAGCAAGAAAAATTTGGACATGATTTTCTGAGCCTGAGAGAATATTTCAGCCTGACAGTGGCTGATCTGTTCCCAAAGGAAAAATCTTTTGGGAATTTCTCTTTCAAGGACCTTTTTTTGTAAATAGGTTTTGGTTCTCAAAACGATATCACACAGTGTTCTGAATGTGTTTTTCTCTTGTTCCACCATTGGGAACAGAGAGGTGGTTCCTTTGGCCAATCATGTGGACCTGTATCAGAACACCTTATAAAAAGGGTTGCAAACCCAAAAATAAAGGCTTCTGCCTCATTCTGGGAAAAACCTTGCTGTTGTGATTCTGAATCCATGCTGCTACTTTGTGTCCTCTAGCGACAGAAAAATATATTTGAAAATCCAGTAAGTAGTAAGAGAAACAGGTTTTATGGCATCAGTTAAGGCTCAGTCTTGGTAAACTGAATGAGAAATTAAAAGTAGATTTCCATGGAAATCGCAGGTTGCATTTGATTGTAGGATAATCTTTATGGTTTTAAATGTCTTTCATTTTAAT
This sequence comes from Anthoscopus minutus, assembly GCA_013399455.1. Classification (NCBI taxonomy): domain Eukaryota; kingdom Metazoa; phylum Chordata; class Aves; order Passeriformes; family Paridae; genus Anthoscopus; species Anthoscopus minutus. The sequence goes on along the minus strand of VWYI01004078.1, from coordinate 4,034 downwards.
GGAGGATTTTTTTCAAGGTGTCTTGATGTTAATCCTTCATTTAAATCTTTAATTTAAATCATTTAAATTTAAATCTGTGCCATACCTAAGGGAGGTCCTGTATAATGGTTTCTGAAAATCCAAACCATGATCTATGTATCAGAAAATCTAAAAGTAAAAATAGTGGCAAAGATTGTAACCTGTCTGTTATGTCCTTGAACTTCCACAGACGCAGCCATACATACGCGTGCACACGCAGGCGCGCATCTGCAGACGTGTTTTGAGGTACGTGGCTTGGTAGAATTGAAAATAAGTCCCCCATCTCTGTCATGTAAAGAAATAATCATCAGGGGATGGTAGAAGGAATACCAACAAAATGGGAACCTCTGCTATGCAGTCTTCCTAACTTTCAAAATACATATTAATGTAGAGGTAATATTTTGGCCTAGCTGAATCTGGTTCATATCTTGCACATTTTATTAACATCCATAATATGGCATAGACCTTTCTGTCTGATTTCTGTCATGCATACCAATGATTTGATACATTCTTATGCATAGAACACATTAATTGCTGTGGGGAAAAATAGGCACAATATTTCAGATTAGTTTTGAATGTTCATTTGCCATTTCTTAATCAAAGTCTATGTTTGATCTTTGCAGGATATAGAAGAAAGGATAAAAAAATTCTTAGAAACTTTTCCTTCCTAAAGAAATTTGCCTTAAGATAATCATATGGTATAAAGATGTTACTGCTGTTTTAAAATTTTATTTATAAATGTATGCCAATGTTTTTCTTATCTCTTGTATTTTACATCTTTCACTATTCACAAACTGCCCTTGATCTGCATTTCTGGGTATAAATCTCTATTTCTTGGTATAACCTTGTTCATTTCAATTCTGTTGCTGAATTCTCAGGATGTGGAAAAAAGTTATTATATATGTGATTAATTTCCTTATACTCTCTCTTCTTCTCTGTATTTCTCTTCTAGGTAATGGCAAATAACATGCTTGGCTTGTTATTAAAAAATAAAATTGGACTCTACAATACTTTGAACAATGTACTAAACAATAGTACTGAACAACGAAGAAGAGAACATAAGAACTCGAGATGAGCCAAGGTATTTCTAAGAGTGGTCAATGCACTGTACCTGTTTTAATTTGAATGAATATGACTGGACAAGACAAGGGATTACTTTTGTCTAAGTGGGAGGCAGAGAAGAACAAAAATAAAGCAAGGTTATCACTTTGAAATAAAGGCAGAAAAGAGAAACTTTTAAAAGGGGAAGTTGTAAAACTTGAGAATGTGAGTATAAAAAGCCAGCAGTGAATGTGAATATTTTGTGAAAATGTACTGGATTCTCTCCTCTATTCTTTGAAAGGCAATGCTAATCCTAAAAGGTCAAAAGAATATGAATATGAAACACTATTGCAAAAGAAAATCTTTAAAATGCATGGGCCAGATCATGCCGTTTTCTCAGTAATACATACACCTTCCCACTGGGTGAAAGAAGTGTCTCAGTGGGGGCAGATTCCTGCGGCTCATGTTGAATAGTACAAAGAATGGGCCTAACTGTGAACTGTGAAATAAGAATCCTCTCAGGAGAAGTGGTGTTGGATGAAGTAAATAAAACATGATGACACTTGTCTAGACAACCACTGGTGCTGAACTAATTGTGAATGCCAATCATGTTGCATTATCCAAACAGTATCTCACCATGCTTCCCTTCCAAAGTGTTGTTTTTAGCACCTTTGTGCCACATACAGTAGCAGTGGATTTCAGCTGTGTTATTTTAGTAGCATGAAAGTGGTGTTCCTTGTTCATACTGACATCATATTCCCCTAGGGAATCCTAAAGTTCATCAGTAGTGTAAGAATGTTCTCCTTATGAAGGGTTTTTTCATGTGTAGTCAGGTAAGGGATATTTTATCAGAAAAAGCATTTACAGGAAACTAATGAAACATTCCTAGAAGTACATTTCTACATGAAAAATGTTCCTGGAACCATTTAAAATTGGTTCTCTGACAATTGGTTTAGGAGGGATGGGTTTAGACTGTTAAAGAAGAGGGAAACAAAAAAAATCTTAAAGATTGTAAGAGGGTCATATCACAAACACCACCGCTCCAGCCATTATTTATAAGTTTGAATGACCACAGGTGAAAAAAGGATCCTGAACCAGTGATTCAGACTCTGACTTTTGAGTAAAAGGAAGCATCTGTGGCAGGTTCAGTTGAAACTGGGTAGAAACACTAATTTCGTGTAGTGGTTTTAAAATTGCCAATTTGAATTTCTCGGCCAACGCAATAAAGAATGTTGTGGGTTTAGGACTAGCTAAACTCACTAGTACACTTACTTACTTCTCTGTTGTGAGATATGATTTTAGGAGAAAGGAAAAACAGGCTCAAACTTAGACCATGAGGAAAGTTTATTAACAAAACTAAAAAAAAGCAAAATGAAAAGGAAAAATCAAAATGAAACTTCCAGAACACTTCTCTCTCCTGCCCACCTTTCTCTTTTCCACTTGACAACATAAAACAAAATCTGGGATTTTTAAAATCAGTTAGCACTTCTACAATAATCTTTCTTCAATTCTCATAGGGCAAGGAGTTTTCTTTTTC
>VWYI01004077.1:318-70450 GCA_013399455.1 Anthoscopus minutus | reverse complement strand
CTTCCCTACTCTAAATTTCTTGCAGTTCAAGTTGTTTTCTATGTAAATGGCAAACAAGGACTATGAAATTGTTATGACTTAGATTGAGAAAAACGACAGGTAAAGTTGTTTCATAGTGGCCAAGTTGGCCTGTTGAGGTGGTGTGAATTAGAAGAATCAACAGCCAGGGAGGCTGTAAAGGGAAAGGTGGCAGGTGTGAAACAGGTGATGCCAGTAGGACCCGGTGCAGCTCTGAAGTTTGCAAAGCACAGTGTGTCAAAGCACAACTGTTGCCAATTCTGTGCCACTGGCAATGAGTTTCGGAATTTCTTATGCTACAAGGTTACCAGACCCCTTTTCAACAGAATTCTGTTGAATTCTGCTGGAAAGGGGTCTGGAAACCTTATATAATTTCCAGCAAACGGTGGCTATAATTCTCAGGTTTGATGTCTAGGGTTGTTTACAATGACTAAAGAAGAAAATACCCTTCAGCTTTGCTGTGACATTGCCATAGGCTAATACCTGCACTTAAAATGCCACCCTGTTGGCTGATTCCTGTGCTGAGCCATTTGGGGCTGTACAGTTTCTTGAATCTGCCATGCTATTGCAACCATTTAGAAACCTTTTTTTTGAGCTTCTCTTAAAAAAAAAAGTAAGTACATAAATGTTCTTGTAGCAAGCTGTAGATTGCAGGAGAGCATTCAGATGAGCTTAGTATTTATCTGTATCTTCGTTGTCATGAGAAATACACAGAATCAAACAGTATAGTAGTAAAATTGCTACCAGGCAGTTTAAACCCATTTGATAGTTTGCTGTCTGCATGTGGGTTGAAAGTCTGCTTTTTGTGTGGGTGTGATACACTTTTATAAGGATGTGAGGGAAACACACCTTTCTGCAGTTCTGATTTTTAAGCAATCTTTGCTGTTGATAGTTGTGATTTCTCCCTGCTTATTGGATTTGCAGGGAGACTAAGCTGTTCTTATTGATATGTTTTGTGGCGACCAAGAAAATTTTGCAGTATCAATGATTTACCTATTAGAAATATCACTTCTGTTTCCTTTTCTAGGTATACCAACTGCAGCCTTATCAAATATATGGAAAAACATAAAGTTAAACCCGATAGTAAGGCATTCCACTTGGTAAGTTCCCGCATGCATAAAAATCAAGTATCTTGTATATGTTACAGTTGTTCCAAGTAAGAGTTGAGCTGATGTCAAGTCCACTGTGACCAACTATATAAATAGTTAGGAATAACTGATACTCTGCCATCTGAAAATTGCAAAATCACTTTATCTTCTCACATTGATAAAATTATTCTGAGTGTCATTCACTGGATTAGGTTCAGTATCAAGTAATCTTGAAGTGTTTGTTAAGTCATGTTTAGCCTGTAGTTACATTTGCAGTGTTGCTGCAATCCTTAGCCACTTTGCTGCTTTGCATAATTTTGATAGCTTGTTTTTACTTCAAAAAAATTCCTGTATGCCTGTTTTTTGCATATTTATTTTTAAGCTTTTGAAGAGACCTTAGAGCCCAATATGTAAGCCCAATATGTAATGGAGACCTCAATATGTAAAGGGTGCATGTGTAAAAACATTTTGCATGGGCAAGCAGTGATAGGACATGGGGTAATGGATTTAATCTGAAGGAGGCTAGAGCTGGATTGTTTATTAGGAAGAAGTTCTTGACTTTGAGGGTAGTGAGGCGCTTGGGACAGTTTGCACAGAGAAGTTCTGGATGTCCCATCCCTGGAAGTGTTACAAGACCAGCTTGGATGTGACTTGGACCAACCTGGAAGGTGCCCCTGCCCACTGCAGGGGGGGTGGGACAAACTGGTTATTAAGGTACCTTCCAACACAAACCAAGCTATGATATGATACAAGTTTGCATCTTACAGACTTAGAAAGAAAATTGATTTAGGACTTTAATTTTAAAAATTTTTGTGTGTCTTCCTAGTTCACTAATATGTTGTAGCTTTCTTTTGAATACTTCCTAGAGCCCTTACAACAATTATTTTCTCTCTAAAATGTGTAACATTCTTTATGAAGGCTCCAGTTAAAATTATGCACTTGCTCAGCCTTGGATGTGCTTGTGTTGTGTTGTTTCAGAAATTACTGAGCCTTTTTTGTCTGTGTTTTAAAGAACATTCAAGTTGCTACAAGAAACTGTATACCTGTATTTAGATACGGAGAAGAAGGAATTTAAGGGTGTCTAGACTCTCTGAATGGACATCCTCCTTATCTTGATGTTTCCTACTTATATTAAATGTTTTCAGGCTCAAATGATAAAGTAATTAAATTAATTGGGAAGTGGATGGAAGTGAGGGGGAAAAAGGAGAAGGTGAGAAGAACAAATTGGAGAAAAGGGAAGATGGTGGAGAGGCCTGGGTGGAGAGGCCCATAATAAGACTTCCTCTGAATTGAATTAGTTTCTCTTACAAGCTGTGAATGCTATGGCCAAACCAGTCTGAAATTTCTCATGTGTTCTCTGCCTTGCAAGATCAGAAATTGTTTTCAATGGAGTAACAAAACTAGACAGAAAATAGTTACATGAAAATAGTTTGACACTTTCAGCACTTTTTAGCAGCATTTTCTCTTTGCTGTAGTACAAGGGGATTGTAGCTTTGTGAACATGTTCATAGTGTTAGTACCAAAAAGCAGTGGTTGCTTTAACATGCAGAGTCAAGGAAAGGTGTCCTTTGACAGACCACTGCCACTCCTCCATCCTTGGTTATATCTGTTAGTGCTGAACAACAGGATCATCAGGGGAGTTGGAACTTGGACCCCAGACTGAACACACTCCTCACCCACCTTCACTCAACACAGCAAGAGGGGGAGCTTTGTGCGATTTGGATGCTATCAGTCAGTGTCAAGGAACTAAAAAGCAGGCAGGGCATTTAGTAGTGTAGAAATAGCTGTGTTCTTTTGTACCTTCCTTAGCTCTGGGTGTGAGAGAAGTACTGAGAAGTTCATTAGCTATAATAGAATTTTCTCAATGCTTTGCTACTGCTGTTAGTCAGAATAGTTCACTGGATCTTATTTTAAAAACCTGAGCCTTCCAGAATAACATCTTAAAATACTGTTCAGGAGCTGACAAAATTTGAATTTGTGTCTTAGGTTTCTGCTCTTGTATGTGGCTAAGCTCCACTGCTGATGAATGGTTTGGGCCTCTCTAGCAAAGTCTGAACAAGTTCAGTGAATTTCTTGGTACCAGTTCTCCCAGAAGTATTCTAAGATCCTACTCTTTCACAGCTATTAAGATACTTATACTATTAAGATCTTTTCCTTTTACTCTCTGCATCAGAACCGTTTAAAAAGTTTATAATCTACTATTTAAAAATATGTAAATCCAGAGATTGTTGTCGGTGCTAAAAATTTTTTTTGTTTTCCCAACTTGAATGAACCAGATTTTTTTCTCCTCTTTACAGACATTAATGTACGCAGTCCCTTTTCACAGGCAGAACTGATGTGTTGACTTAAGAAAACTTTAGCTCCTGCCTGCTTTTGCAGCTTAATATTTTTCCACTTCTAAATTCTTATTTTTTTTTTCCTACTTACTTAAGTCCTAGAGGATGGTAAATAGCTACTGTCTCTGGTTAATTTAGTGATTCTTGATCTTCCATGTGGTTACTTTGGTCCATATTGCATGTAGTGATGGTCCCATCCATTGATGATATGTGAAGTTTACTGCATTTTTACTGTCATTTAGTCAGTTGATCTTTACATCAAGCAGTTTTTAAAATAGAAAATATTTGTAATAATATGTAGAAGGTTTACTTCTGTATGACGTCTGTACAAGGGGGCTGAACCAAAGTTTTGATCCCCTGGGTGGATGATGTTTGCGCAATCAATTTGATTTATTTTTGTATGGCTGCTCCTGACCAAGGCTTGTCAACATGTGATGGACATCTCTAGAATCCCATCACCAGAAATGGCGCTAGAATTTTGCAGTGCTTTTTATTTGTGTTTTTCAGTGTGTTGGCAGTTCTCTGTCATGTTTTACCTTTTCCTTTTCTGGCTCTTGGCAGTGCTTTTTGAGAGCGTAAGAACTGGCTTGTTCAACATACTATTCTATAAAAATTTCATGTAGACTCAGAGAGTTGAAATAACTTAACTGTGAGTTCTTGTGGATGATGTGAAAAACAAAACTGGATTGATGGTGGGAATTGATAGTTATGTTCTTAACCATGCTGTCAAAGCTGAAGGCTGATGAGGGGAATATGCCTTCTTGACCCTAGCTTTTGAAGTGTGGAGATTTACGTTGAAATTATGAATTCTCACTTAATAGCTACTGATAGGAGTTGCCCAGATCAGACTTAAATTATGGAGCTGGATCTTTTTAAAAAGGTGAATGTATGATTCCTATAGAAAGCATGAATAGGAAATGTAAATTAATATTATTTACATATGTATTTTCTAGTTAGATCCACAATTATAAAAAAACCCACTACAGATTCAAAGCGAGGCATTTGTTTTAAAGACCATTGTCTTTGACAATATATCATGGTGTAGTTTTGCCTTGGACACTGTGTTGTATTAGTGAAACATTAAAACTCATTATTTTTCTGTGTGGTATCTGAAGGTTGTCTCACGTTGCTTGTCTAGCACAGCTATATTCCACACAGCTGCTTGGGTGGATGGAGAGGAGTTTATGCATGTACACCAGACTTGGTGAATAAGAAACACGTTGTTTAAGAATGCATCGCTGCAGCTCAGCACTAGAGCTAAATAAAATAGTTATGTCTGGTGTTCCGTGTTCACAAGGCCTCACCTGGGATGCTGTGTCCAGAAGAAGGCCATAAAGGTGATCAGAGGTCTGGAGCACCTCTCTCCTCTGAAGACAGGCTGAGAGAGCAGGGCTTGTTCAGCCTGGAGAAGAGAAGGCTCCCAGGAGATCTTAGAGCACCTTTCAGTACTTGGAAGGGGGTCTCTAAGACCGCTAGAGAGGAACATTTTTTTGATAGAACAAGAGATAATGGCTTTATCTAGCTTAGAGAGGGTAGATTTAGATTGGATATTAGGAAGAAATTCTTTATTCAGAGAGTGATGAGGCACTGGAACAGGTTGTACAAAGTTCTAGATGCCCCATCATTGGAAGTGTTCAAGGTTGGGCTGGACAGGCTCTGAGCAACCTGCTCTAGTTAAAGGTATCACTGCCCATGGCAGGGGGCTGGACTAGCTGACCTCAAAAGGGCCCTTCCAGCCTAAGTTATTTTGTGCTTAAAGTTGCTAGTACATCGTGGAAACTTTTTGAATGGTTTTGATTGGACACTTGTGAGTGGAACTGAGTGTCCTGGGCTTTTCAAGTGAAAATAGGTGTCCTTTGATAGGAAATGAAGTTACTATTTGAACAGGAGAGAAGAATATAGTTATGCCATTTATGGTTAGGCTTTTGAGAGGACATTTGTGTCATCTTTCAGGAATACAGTGAAGTTTCTATAAATGGTTTTGGTAATGTAAAGGTGTTTTTTTCTTTTATTTTTTTCTTTTGTTTTCTCAGCTTCAGAAGTTGCTCACTATGGATCCAATAAAGAGAATTACCTCAGAACAGGCTATGCAGGATCCTTACTTCTTGGAAGATCCTCTTCCCACATCCGAGTAAGTGGTCAGTTTATTAACCTATCGGTGCATTCAGAGATGCTTTAGAACTGTGCTTTCTCTCTGCCCTATGTTTCTGAATATTGGGCTATATACAACTGAAGAAAGCTATCACCACTAAAATGCCATTCGTGGTTTTTAAAATTAAGTAGCATTTTTATTAATCTCTTGCTTTATGGAACTTTGATCCTATTAGTTGCAGCACTAATCTTGTTACTCACTGACAGGTTGATTATGCATGCTACAGATCTTGGTAGACAACTGCTAAGTGCCCACGGGTCCACTTCTCTGCCTCAGAATGCCAGATGACAGTCTCTAATTAGTTTACATTTTTGTCTTAGCCTTTGCTGTAAATTCACTGGGTGGGGAAAGTCAACTCTGGTGTCTCTGTGCTGTCATCTTTAACAACTTAAGTCCCTTTTCTGTAAACACTCCTTTTTTGTTTACAGAGGCAGATTTACAAAAGGGAGAAAATTTATGGACAATGAATGATTTCATTAAAAATTCAGCCCTTCTTCTGAGAGACTAGCCAGAGAGCATGACTGTACACCCTTTTAGGAAATCTATTAGTGCATCCTGTCTGTGATTCTCTACCCTTATGTAGGGAAGCATTTATAAAATATGTATACTTATGAGGAATTAATTAAAAATGAAATTATTTCACTAAAGCCTGCTGGATTATTTATAGCATCTCCTAACCTGTCTGTGTGATTTAAAGTCATGCAAATGATTGGCTGTTGCAGAAACTGCTTTTAGGATAGCGTTTGGCTATTTTCTCAAATTTAGGTTGACATTTTAATGTGAATGCACAATGAGTATTGCTAACAGGTGTACAGCGACTTTATTATAAACACATTCTACTGATGAATGGCAGGTAAATATTAGCTTGCACTAGCAGTAGCAAATCCATGTGGACTGTGAGATATGAATTTTCAGGTGAAATTCCTAGTTACTTTTAAAGTTTTTTTACAGGTGATTTTGTTAATAGTCAGTGAAGTTTCCAGGAATATTTTTACTTAGTCCTGAGACTGTGAATTACATAATAGCTATTGTAAGATAGCTTTTTGTGTCCTTGCAGATACCTAACAGGTGATCTACCTTTCTAGCCAACAAAAAAAATTATTGGGAGCTTAAGTTAGTGTATAAGAGTCAAATGAACATTAAAAATCAAATGTGAATATGTTTTTACAAAGTTTAGAATATGGTGATATTCAGACAGGGAAAACTTCTCCCTTAGTTACAGGTATGAAATGATGGCTCAGGCAACTTGAAACTATCATGGGTGAAGTGTGAATCTTACAGGTCTAACCCATCTGTTCTAATACAGTGATAAATAGACTTTTTTGGGGGACAGTGTTTTTGCAGGTTGTCAAATCCCTTACCCAAAACGAGAATTTTTAACAGAAGAAGAACCAGATGATAAAGGAGACAAAGTAAGTACTAGAAGAACAGTATCATCATGTTTCACTGGCTTTTACACTATTTCCTGATTTCATGTTATTTCATGTACTGCTTTTGAGTTGAAATTTTTCTTTGTGTTTAAACAATTGAGAAGAACCAGCAGCAGCAGCAGGGCAATAACCATACTAATGGAACTGGTCATCCAGGGAACCAAGACAACAGTCACACACAGGGACCCCCACTGAAAAAAGTGAGAGTTGTTCCTCCTACCACTACCTCAGGTGGACTTATTATGACCTCAGACTATCAGGTATTTTGTTTTTTTCACATATTGTATATTTGCTTTTCATGTTTAGAGCAGTGTTTCTTTAAACTAAAAAAGTAATTCTGTAAATGTTGCTGTTAAATGTTACTTTTTGGCATATTTTGATTTTTTTTTTCCAGATTCGTTTATCTGATGATTTGTTGATATCCTGATGCTCTTTAGGTTAGCAGTAAGGAAATTAGGATCAGACATGATTAGAGTTACTAATTATTACCTTCATATTAAGGAATGTTAATGGTTATGGACTAGGACCCTGTTATGCCATGCTCTGTATCACCTAAAAATGCCATTTCTTGCTTGAACAAGCCTGTAATGGTGGGAGGTTGAGGATACTGCAGTAAAAAAGCTGTGAAATAAGAATCTGAGCAGCTGTTTTAGTTGGGTTAATGCATGCAGAAACAGTATTTTGGATGACAAATAAATGGCATGATGCTGTTATAATCTCTTTTGAAGATCAGTGAAGATTCCAGGTTGAGTAAGCCATATATTACAGATCTGAAGTAAGGTGAGGTGATGGCAGTCAGTGAGTGAGGAAGATAAGGAGGCGCATTGGGAAAAAAACTTGAGGAAAACATGAAAAATGTGTTCTGGCCATCCTACACTTGAACTTGTGCTCAGACATTAAAAAATCAGACCCTGGAGTATAAGAATGTGTTCATCACCCCAGCAAATGGTACCTGAGCTTTTGAATTTGGATGAGGTCGCTGCTGGAGGCTGGGGGAGAAGAGAGTTAAGGACAGAACCTTTAGTTAATACAAGCTAAGAAATTACAGAAGAGGAGGAGGGAAGATTTCAAATGATTCATGGGAGCAGTTAGAGAATGACATATTTTTGCAGGCCTGGGGAATAGGTGATTTCTAGAGGAGCCATGCTGCTGGAAATGTTAGCCTGCAGGAACTAACCATTGCATACTGGTTCACATGGAATGCACAGTAGAGACGCCAGTTGGCAGATAGTCTTGGATGAAATCAAAAGATGGGAAAGTTGGAAACTACTGGCAATGTTTTCAGTTAATTTAAAGATTAATATCTAAATGTGAGACCCTGATAGTGGAAACCAACTTATCTGGGCTTATAGTCTATAGCAAAACATAGGGGGAGTTAAAAAATGGAGTCATTAAAGCTGCTGCTGTCAACTTGCCTTTCAGTTTGATATGGCTTCTCCATGAACCAGCACTGGCCTTTGAAATCTTATGTTTCAGAGTTTGTTCCTGAGAGTACCACATAGCCTCAGAAACTGCCTGGGGGCATTACCTTCATCCTTACCTAAATCTGTGTGCTCTCAGCATTGGCCAAAACTTGAAAGTACTATCAAAATGTAAAATAAGATGATTTTCAGGAGCTTTATTGTGAGACCCTTCATGTGAGTCCACAAGTGCCTTTGATCAGTTTATCCCAGGACATCACAACACATCAGTTTGCAAATCATTCTCCTTGAACAATATACATTTTTAGAGCTGTTTGGGACAGTGGTGAGCCTTAACTATAGTTCTGCAGGGTGAGGTGCCTCTAAATAGAAATGTAATCTTTCTTTTAGTAGGATTATCCATTGCAGGCACTCAAACAGGAGTTTCATCCCTTTCACTCTGGCAAGCTGCAGTCAGTTGCTGTTTTGGCCTTTTAATTGGCTCTTTCTTCCACTTCTTGAAAACAGGCACACAGAGCAGAAGGCAAGTGCAGCTGTAACTTTCTTAATCTTGCCCTCAGGTGGAGTCACACATCTAAGGAGGTTGATTCAGAGGTTGTCAAGGAGCCCCATTTACATGCCCTATTTACATGCCCTTCACCTCATTTTGCTGCTGCATTGTGGCATTTGGAACAAACTTCAGCTCTCAGTTCTGTGAACCAGAGCTGAGGTTTGCTGGCTGACAAGTCAGAGGACTCAAATTGCTCAGCCAGAGTTGGCATTGGTTTGTTTTCAGTTTGTGCTCATCAAAACTTTTGTACTCACAGATATCCATCCTGGGGTTACAGCTGGGGACAGCCCTTGTTGACAAACATAATTTCAGAATACTTTTCCCTTAAGATATTAACTACTGCTTTTCTGTCTCGAGCTCTTCCTAGTAGCTTGACTACTCCTGACCAATCTTTCTGCTGTCCCTCTAGGAGGGAAAATACCTGGTTTCAAAAAAAATAAATCTTTTTCCCTCTAGCCTTGCAAAGAGGCAGTTGGTAGATTTGTTCTGATTAAGGTGTCTGGAAAACATGATAATCAAAGAGAGGAAACCTGAGCTTGCTAGCACTAGAACAAAAGCAGTTAACAGTTTCCAACTGATGGTTTCAGGTCTCCCTGAAAAAAATTCTTCACATTTTTTGCTTCTGATCCAGCAACTTGAGGAGAGGGAAAACAAACATTACAATACAGCCCTCTGTTTTAATCAAACACCTGTTCCTTTGTTTTTCACTTGATTTGCTCAAATTCACCATATAAAGCTTGTGAAGAAGGATTGCCATCTCCTGGGCAAGACCCACTAAGGCAGTTTCTGCATTCACTCAGAAGTCAGATTACTCTCTGTAGGGCACATTGACCTCCTACCCTTTTCTGCCATGCATAAAAATAGTAGACACATGGCACACAGACTTTCTTGCCTCCTTGTTTAAATATGCAATGTGACACTCCCAAAGGCAATGTGATTAAACAGGCTGGAGCAATTCCACTACTCTGAGCTTTTGCTTGTGATAACCCTCTGGGTGCTTAATGGTATTTAGAAAGGATTGGATATTTACTTTTGTTCTTAAACAAAAGCCATTTGTTGCTCTGAGTGTCATGAAAGAATCTGATTTTTCATTGCCTCTGTCTTAAAATAAGATCTGTTTTAGAAGTCAGGATGTGGGGAGTGTTTTACTACTGAAATGAGTGGTCAGTTTTAAATAGTTAGACTTGTGATGGTTTCCTACATACGGGAGCCACACGCAGGCAAAACCAGCATTCAAGACTTTTGCTCTTTGAAATACATCCTGTGTTTGTAACATGGAGAAGGGTGACCCAGAGCTGTGACCCTTCTGTTGACGAGTGACTTTAGTCCTTCTCTCAAGGCTGAAGGCAAATACCACAAAGTTCAGTCACTGTGCTAATGGTGCAGTTCAGCAGTGCTGGTCCAGCTGTTTCTCCCCCTTTTCTCTAGCTCAGACCTGTGGGCATGTATTAACAAGTAGAGTATGCCCTTTTTTTCTGCCATCATCTCAGCATCCTGGATATAGCTCCTGTTCTAAATGCTGTACAACAAGAAAAAAATAGGAGGTTTTGTTTTATGTTGTGACTTAATATTTTACTTTCTCAAGGTGTTGGTTCACCACAGTTTTTTCCTATTCAGGTTCAGTGGCAATACCCTAGTCCTAGAATAGGTACTTCACAGAACTTTCCAGACCCCTTCTAGAAGCAGTTTTTTCTAAAAAACACAATATGTCCTGTGATATCAGGAATTCAGAAGCTACACAGTTTGTAAATGCTGCGAAGTTTGTGAGAGCATGTAAACCTTAATTCGAATTTAAACCAGCACAGTAATGTATTGAAGTTGTGTTAATTTAATGAAATGTTAAATGGTACGAAGTGGTCAGATACTTATATTGCAAATCTCATAGGCAGTCCTCCTTTCCTTTGTAACACATGATCAGTAAATAATAACTTTTAGGTTATAATTGAAGTAGGCAGTTGCTGTTTTGCTGAGAGCTTTATGCAATGGTGAGTGCTCCACTCAATGCTCCAGGAGCCTCTGGAAACCATCCTAGCCAAGTCTCCCTCTTAGAGCAGGGCTGTTGCTAGTTCTGACTCACTCAGTTTAGCATGGTTGTGTTAAGCTAAGTCTTAAAAACTTTCACAGAGAGAGAGACCTCACAAACTCTCTCAGGGCAGGTTCTTCCAGTGCTGTACTGGCCCCTTAGTGGTCCTTTCTCCAGTGTCCCACCTGAACCTCCCAAGCCACAATCTAAGGACATTTTTGCCTGAAGTATATGGTTCCACTGAGGAACATGCTGCTGTTCTCTTTAAACCAAGTGTTTTAAGACTGCTGATAGATGACACCTAAGCCCAGTCACAGTGCTCTCAGGCTGTACTCCTAGGTCACACAAAAGGGTGGCAGCTATAATCCTCTGTATGTGAAAATCTGAAGAATAAGGCAGAGTGGCTCATCAGCAGTAAGATGCCTCACCTGGACTCCTTCAGCCTATCTTCCTGGTAGGAAAAGGTAGGGAGCAAGTGGAGAAGAGCACTGCCATGGATGGTAGTGGCCCTGTGTCACGTGCAGGTGCACAGTAGCCATCTGGAGGGTTGGCTGGAGGTTTGACTGTGATGGGTGAAAATTCCCAGGAGGCCATTAGGGTGAATAGCAGAAGGCCGGCAGCTGGCACTTTCTAATCTGGTATTCCTGATGTCTGTTACCTGCTGTAATCAGAGTAAGTGAAACAAAGGCTGGAAGTACAGCTCCTTTGAGGCTGCATGTGCTAGGTGCCTCTTGAAGAAACGAGTCAGCAGGTGAAATTGTCTTGCACTGTCTGTGTTACGAAGGGCTGTGTGTCTGTGCTTTCCCCCCCTGCAGCGTTCCAACCCCCATGCTGCCTACCCCAACCCTGGACCAAGCACATCGCAGCCACAGAGCAGCATGGGATACTCAGCTACCTCCCAGCAGCCGCCGCAGTACTCGCACCAGACCCACCGGTACTGAGCTGCACCCGGTGCCGTCGATGCGCTGCCGCTGCCGCTGCAGGACCGGCCGCGCAGCTGCGTGCCAGGAGCCCGCCTTGGGCCAGAGAATGTACTGTACAACCACACCTCCCACCTGTCCCACCGCCACGACCCACCCCTGCCACGGGGCCGAGTGGGGGCTCCCACGTTGTACCTGGTTTGGGGTTAGACTTGAAAAGAGAGCGCTAGCACGGTTTGTGTTGTGGATATGCTACTTCTGTAGTTTACTTGACATGGTTCAGACTGACCGATGCATTTTTTTCAGTGACAGTCTGTAGCAGGTGAAGCTGTGAAGTGTGCTAGGGGCAAGCATTTTTGTTGTCGTATGTGGTGAATTCTCTTGATGTAACAACTTCATCTGACCAATAGTACGTGACATCTTTGAACTGGTACTTGAAGCATACAGTATATGTTACCATGGCAAAAAAGCAAACTAACCGTAACTCTCAGACAGTTTTGATAGACGTTTATTTTTAGTGACTTTTGTGGGTTGGTTCATTTTCCACCTAGATCAGTGTTTTATGACCGACACGATTGCTACGATGAGATTTTTTTTAAGAACATGAAAGCGTTTGCATTTTTTCCCAGCAATTACAAACGTCCCAAAGATTTATTTCCAACATAAGTTTTCATTTTTGTTTTGAAATCTATGACTTGACTGGTATTAAAGCTGCTATTTGATAGTAAAGTATGTTGTCATTGATATAAACATGTTTGGTTCAGCAAACAAACTAAAATGATTGTCATAGACAGTGTTTTATTTTTTTCCTGTTGGTGTTAATGATTTGTGAGCATGCTTTGGGATTAAAAAAGCATGAATGATATTTCCTAAAAAGGTGCGGCATCTATTCAGATATTTTGTCATGATTTTTGAGAACCAGCTTGGTGTAGTGGATTTTAAATTTTGTTCAGTTAATTTGTTTTTTTTTTAATGTTCGCACGTTGTTTAGGGGTGCCATTCCTACTGCAGAGGAACAAGGTGTTAGGAGAGCCTTAGAATTTATGATGAAAAACTTACATACAATGTACTGTATCAAACTATTTTACATGAATGACACAAGTATTCTGAGTAAAAAAAATCAAAACATTGTTAAAACAAGGTGTTATGTAATAAATTTATTTTTCATAAATCTGCATACGACCTTTGCCTGTATTCCTTTTTATCACTGAAAACCCCCTGCTCCCCCATGCATACATCTATACCAGATTTTGTCCTGAGAAATGGCATCCACCAGGAATTTGTCTTGCAAGGCAGGCTTCCATTAAGTGGTGAGAAGGATAATTTTTCTTTTAAACAGCAGAAGAAAGGGCGTTACTCTTGTTCTGTATATGGAGCTGGTCAGCTGGAGATACTCTAAAAGTTGGTTTACTCCTAACAACATTTCCTAGATCAGGCAGTTCCTTTTCATCTACAAAATCCAGAGGCATTCCTGTCTGGATAATTCTTCTGCGATTTCTGTAGCTCGTTCTTATTTTGGTAGGTAGTACCACACCATGATTTTGACATAAATATGTGCAATAGTCCAAATGCACTGAGGTGCTAATGGGGGGCAAAACAAAAACCAAATCACTAGCCAACCTTGAAAGGCAAACCATGTTTGAGGTGAAGATAAAGCTACCTGACTGGAGCAACTACAGCTTCAAGTATTCAGGAGACTTAAAACTAAAGAAGAAAATCTGAATGCAGAATTTATGCTGCTTTTATGATACTGTATGATGCTCTCTCCATTTTGACATGAAAGGTGTCAAAATCTGTTTTTCCATTGTTCCTGGAACAAATTAATAAATAGGTTGGGAGTAAACTTCTTGGTTTGCTTTTCAAATGAAAGCATTTTCAGTTTTTATTCTTAATTTATATAGAGGCTTTAGGCTTGCCTGTTCAGTATGTCCAGACTGTTCCCAGGTACGTGGATGGTGCCAAGAGTAACTTTTTTTGTGCTGAAGTGCTATTGGCCCAAATTTTTGTTTCCTATTGATACATATTCATATTAATGCATAATAGATAATATTATTCATTTAATAGCAGACTTTATTGGATGCCACTATATTGTGATGTCTACAGCTGAAAAGTAGCAGGCTTGCTTGAATTTCATTTTTGCAAAAGGAACTGCATCCACTTGACAAAAGGTACTCTTGCCATTAGTTTATGCTTGAATTTAATTTTCTTATTAAGAATGTTTTTGAGATAAAGATGCAGCTTATCAAATAATTATAATTAAATTATATTCTGCATTTAATTTTGAATAGCCTGCTACTTTCAATTTCAATCACTTGTGTTCTCATTTTTAGTAGATATATTGCGGATTATATCAACAAACAGATCCTCCAGGGAAGTCAAATCTTAATATTTTACTTGCACTGATGTGTCAGTCATTTGGTCATTTGTTAGGAGGTACTTGAGGTTTTTCCTCTAGGACTTTAGGAAGAAAAAGTTTTTTATTGCTTCGTATAACCTCTGGTACCTTGAAGACAGGGTATGATTCTGTGTTGCAGATAAGGTCAACCACATCATATTCATGATAATTATAAGGGATCTTCTGCATCAAATAAGCTTTTTAATACTGGCTTTAGGAATACTGAGGGCAAGGCTTTAAATGACTTTCTTGAACTGAATAAAAATACGTTAATCCTGTTGTTATGCTCTTGATGGGGCTTTTACAGGAGGGTTACAGAGAGAGGAGGAGAAGAAAGCACCTTTGAGAAGGGTTTAATAGAGGAGTTACAAATTCCCGTGGGGCGATCGCAGCAGCAGCCAGCATGCCAGCCGTGCCTCTTTCCTCACATGGCTCAGCTTTTGTTACTGGATTCAAGAACTTCAAAGCTTTTCCTTACTCACCAACAATTATCTGGACCCATCTGAGTGCTTTTAAAATAGCTGGAGTCTGGGAGCCTGTCTTTGTTACTGTGATTAAAGGACAAATTGTTTTGCTAGAGTAGGCTTATGTTGAAAATGGGCTACAAGCTTAACTTGATTGTGAGGATAAATGTGCACCTTAACCTTGGCACTCCCAGCAAGCCTGGGCTGTGCAGCTCAGCATTTATCATACCAAATAAAGACCCAGCTGCTTTAAGAAGAAATAAATAACTTTTGCACTGATCCCTTTTGAAGAGGGTTTCAGCATTAGTGCTGGGAGGAGCAGTCCCACCTTCCTAGAAGCCTGGTTTTGTTCTGTTCTTTCTTCTGTGTACATATATATAAATAGGAAAACACTCAGTGCACTCACTGAGTTGCCCATGGCAGTGCCCAAGCAATGCCCAGCTGAGAGGTAGGCCAATGTTCAGGTTTTCTTTTAGCTTTTTTTTTTTTTCTCATGGGAGGTTTAGGCTGGGTATTAGGAAAAGGTTCTTCACCCAGAGGGTGGCTGGGCAGTGGAACAGGTTTCCCAGAGAAATGGCTATGGCACCAAGCCTGCCAGAGTTCAAGCACTTAGATAATGCTCTCAGTCATGTGCTGTGATTTTTGGGGTTGTCCTGTACGGTGCCAGGAGCTGGACTTTGACCCTTGTGAGTCCCTTCCAACTCAGGATATTCTATGACCCTTTCTTCATTCTGAAGCCACTGCTGGGAAAATCCTCTTCTGGCTTCACTGACAGGTCAGCTATGATCTCTGCCTTTCATGTGTGGTGATGATTTTATGGCATGGTTAGGCAGTTTGGCTGCTAATAAGTGGAGTAATGGAGCCTGCAGGATCTCATAGGACTTACTGTGTATCAGGAAGGAAAGACATAGAGTATTTCTTGGAGCCAGTGGTAAAGTTGCAGAGCTGCCATTTGGACCAAATACTGTTGCCATGGTTAAGATGAACCTCATTTCTGTAGAAGGAATGAGTAATGTGGTGCTCTCTACACCATATTTTAGTATATCCCCTGAACAGAGCAGACTTTGTTGAGCAGGGCAGCCATCCCAGCATCTTCCTTCAGGCTGCCAGTTCTGAGACAGTTTAATATCCAGCATCCCTGGAGACCAAGGTAGATGAACCTAAATCAGTGTAATTTGCTTGTCACAGCTATGGATAAAGAACACTGTGAAATAATTTGTCAGACGTCTGAATGATGGGATATACAAACTGTACTCCAGTAGTAGGATAGAGTGAGATAAAGATGCTTACCCTGTGAAAGCAAAACAGAAACAAAGCTGCTGCTGTTTCCACCAGGTCTCGTGATGAGTTCCTCTCCTTGAGGATTTCAGTCAGCCTTTATCTTGGTGGTTGGCTTCAGTGATGGCAGGAGCTGTCTCCAGAGGACTGTCTGTACTTGGAGGGATCCTGTGCTGGAGAGCTGGACATTGGCACTGATGTTAATGAAGCCATTGCCCTGGAGTGATGCATGCCAGTTCCAGTCCAGGATGGGAATCTGGATGAGCTCCATCACTGCTCTGAAAGCTCCCATGTCACAAGCTGTTGAAAAGTACTTTTCAGCCTGATTAGGGTGCCTTGGCTCTCAAGGAGTTTAATTATCCCTGAGATTAACTATCACATATCTGGTCCTACCTAGGTGGACTGGGTAGTACCCTGAGCCAGGGGAGGTGGTGAAAGGGCTAGTGCAGGAGTGGTTGTTATTTAAGTTGCTCAGCACATCTTGGCACATAGCCCTGAGCCCACAGAACCACCAAGGACAGCGTTTACAGCATGCACTTTTGGGAAGTGTTTCCATTTGCTCAGCCGGGGATGTGGGAAAGCTGCCATATCCTTGGAGCAAGCCTTTGTTTAATGCTTGTGGGAGCTTGGAATTTGTACAGTGTGTCACCCACAGTGTGTGAACAGCAGCCGCCTCTCCGACAGCCCATTAGGTGCATACAGAATGCAGCAGCTGACTGAGGGAGGGAGATGAAGTAGGGATTTGTGTACTTACAATCCCTACAGGGAGTGCTAAGACAGAGGTGAAAAGCCCTTGAGCAGATGCTTGTGGAATGCCCATGGTTACACTGAGAAGGCCCAGAGGTATTGTCTTGCACAAGATGTAAAGAGCGCTTGTCTTTGATGGTAGCTCATTCCTTCTCTGACCCGCTGTGCCAAAAGCTGACCATATCCTACGCTGGTTTATGCAGGGTTGCCTTTAGTATTTGTCTGGTCTTCCCACAAGGTGCTGGCCAGGTGTGCTAAGAGCTTCTCTTATTGATCACCTCTTAAAATTCTGTTTCTGCTTTTAGTGTTTCTCAAGTACACTTAGAGACCTGTGAAGTTCCTACATTAGCCAAGCTCCACCTTAGTGAGTTAGTGCCTTACTTCGGCAGGGGAGACAGTAGGATATGTTGTTTGGCATTCTTCACTCCTGCTTCAGCCATGTGCTCCTGTGGATCAGAATATGGAGATGCTCAGCAAACTGTGGAGAAGGATTCTTTGGGGCTAAATCCTGCATTTGGGTGCCAGCAATGATCCCTGTGGGAGGGGAATTTTACTTTGAGGTGTGCTCAGCTCAATGCAGACAGCTCATACACAGCTCAGGCGTTCCTGATGTCCTCTGCACAGGCTTCAGGCTTTGCTTTGGCTCTCTGCCCCACCTTGCTTTCAGATCAGGAAAAGGGAGTGTGATGTCCCGGCCCAGGAAATCCCAGTATGAACTCCTAAAATAAATTCCACTCTCAGGACCCATGCAGGTATGTCATACAGATGCACAATTTACTTGCACACAGACAAAACCAGCCGGTTTGAAAATCCCCTCAGTGTCTTTAGAGATCTTGTTGGGAGAGCCCTGGGACACAGAGCAACCTGTGCCTCATGAATGACAGGCAGACCATGCCTGGGGCTGATGAGTAGCTGCTTGATCAGATCTCATCCAGCCTGTGAAGCTGTCTGGGTGAGGAGGTGAGGCTGTCGTTTGCAATCACACGCTTCTCCAGCTCTCTGGGAGGAGAAGAAAGGGGGCTCAGGCAGTGCTGAGTGGGTCTGGGGGGAGGGGGGAAGGTGGTGACTGCAGGCAGCAAGGTGCTGGTCAGTCAGGCTGGCTGCTCTGGTGCCCTGGGGCTTAGCAGGACATCAATGGCTGGAGATGCTGTGGGGACCCACTGCCAGAGGGGACACTGCTGGAAATCCTCCTTTTGTCCAGCTGAAAAGTTCAGAGTGTGTGTGCTCAAAGGCAGATCTAATAGGTTGAAGGAGGAGACCAGCTTATGTCCTGCAACTGCCTGGCACAGCACCTGGTTCCTCACAGTGCTTCAAGTGTCTGGCAGGACCTCCAGTCCTGTTTACAGGCCCCTGGGGATTTATTGCTGTGCCCTTGCCCATGAAATGCCAATAAGTGCAGCATCCCAAGTGTGTAAACAGTGAGGCACAGTTGTGGGGGAAGTTGGTGACACAGGTGCCAAACCACTGCTCTAATGAACCACAGGCTGGGTCATATTTACAGGAGATAGATCATTTTGGTCAAAATATTACGGAGTGGGAGATGGCTCCTAAGAGTGATTTTAGCTTCCACCAGGAAAGATGACAGGGAAAATGGATCAACATAAAACATTATTGTGGAACCTGTCATACTTTTCTATCTGTTGGGTTTTTTCTTAATAGAGAATAAAAAATATGAAATCCAGTTCACTGGGAACAAGAAGGAATGGTATCCCAGAGGTTTGTGTTTTAATGGAGTAGCGTATGTTGCACCATGCAGTAGTCCATAAACCAGCAATGTGCACGTGCCTCAAAGGAATGAGGAAAAGCCGAACTGGAATCTGGATTTGGAGGACAAAGTGGGTAAAACAAACCTGCAGTTTGAACAAAAGGCCAGGAAAGGGGAGTTGCCACTGCTTTGGTTCCAGCACATTGTACACACGTGCCCACAGGCAGTGACTGATCCCACTGTGCAGGACCCAGGCATGCTGCAGCCACAAGTGCTGCTCCTGGGCTTCAGTGCGTTTGAGGGGGGTCCTGAAGGGTGCAGGGCCACAGGCAGCAGAAGGGGTGCTGCAGCTTTTGTTTCCACTGTGGCTTTTTATAGAACATTGCAAAATGGAGCAGAGAAGCCCCAGTGTCCTCCCCAGAAGACACAGGAATGTAGAGATGTCATCACTGTTATTGAATCTACAGTTTATTCCTTAATTAAAGGCATTTCCAGAGAAAAGGGTTGAACATCCACACTGAAAACCCATTTTCACTGTCTGGAAACCTAATGAATGGGTTGTAAAAATTACTTTCCTCAAGAGCGGCGCTTTAAACCATAGTATCTAAACAGGAGTTTATGCTCTGTGAGGTTACACATACGCCTTTGCTGATCCTTAACATTCCTTGCACAATTCTTAAAAATGCCAGGAATTAAAATACTGATTATGCTAATTATTTATAAAAAGTTAATATCCAAGAGCTATTCAGAACAAAATCCTGTGCATAAGGAGCAGTGATGTCCTGAAAGGTTATTGATCTTCACAGTGATGTATCGGGGCAGATTATTGTATATATGTATATATTATTTCCCTTTGGTATTTCAGCCAGTTTTTTGATCTGAAGATCTTACGGCATCAATGTCTTGGAGCAGATACAGCTGAGGATCAGGATCTCCCAAATAAACCATCACACACCCTCTCAGGGTTCCAAGTTACACAGGGAGGGGGGAAAAAACTCAGACACTTGAGACACATCAAACCACAGAGCAGGGGAGGTTATACGTGGTTATGTCATGGACTCTGAAAATACCAACGCTGAGGCCACGGTAAGAGAAGTCAAAAGGTGTGCCAGAATGAAAACTACCTAGAGAGAAAAGCAAACCAATATTCTGGAGATAGTTTGGAGGGGCATGAGTGCAAGGGTGCTGTAGGGCCAGCAGGCAGTGATGTGGTTTGGGGCTGGGCAGTACCAGGACCTGGGGCAGTACCAGGACCTGTGCACCCCCTCATGCCAGGGGCTGAACGTGCAGCTCAGTCCTCTTTGCATTCCCAGAAGGCATCAATATTTCCTAGTGCTGCTTATGCCCAAATCAAGCTCCACTCACTCTTCAAAGACAAAATGTCCTGCTTGAGCTGATGTCTGGCAGGGGCCCACTGGGGAGTGAGCCCAGGGAGGGCAGTGTCCCTGCTTGGCCAGGGGCTGGGCAGAGGTGGGTGTCAGGGCTGAGTGGTGGCCAGCGCTAATCTCCACCTAGTGCCACATTGCATGGAAGAGAGTTGTACAAACCACAGCAAATGCAGCTCTTGGGCTCTCGCTGATCAAGCCTCACACAGAGGATGCTATTTGTAATAAATATTTTAGGCAGTAAAACAACCTTCAGAGAGGGCTGCTGCATTCCTATTCTGTGCCTTCTTGCTGGGAGAAGCTCGCCTTAGCTGCTTCAAATATTCAAATGCGTGATATATGGTTACTGTTTTATGGAAAAATGCCTCCGGGTGAGATGTGTTTAATAGAGAGAGGCTAATAGTGAGTGATTTATCTCATTTTGCTAAGTTCATGCCTGTAATTCAATAACCCCATGAGCTACACTTAACTGTATTCAATAAAGATGATCTAGAGGAGATGTTCATGCAGGTGAAGGATTCAAGAACTAGAGGAAAGGTTGTTATAAATAAGTAGGTTTGAAGTAAACAGGGAGCTCAGGCAGAACTCTCCCTCAGGATAAATGTCTTGAGCATCATTAAACCAGTACAAATGGCTCTGTGAGCTGCAAAGATTTCTTCCTCTGAAAGGAAAAAGCTGTGAGAGGGACTTTCATTAGAGAGAAAATGCCACCTTGTGCTCCGGCCATGACCCAAATCCTGCAGCAATCCTTTGCGAGCTGTCATCTTGGGGAGCATCCCCAGCAGAGCGTGCCGGATCCTCTGGCAATGAGGTGGTGTTATGAAGGGCACAGGAAGGTGGTTTTACAGGCAGACAGAGAGAAGAGGTGTGACAGGGCTTTATTCTCCACCTGCTTTAGAAAATCTTCAGACACAAAGTGTGCAAAGTGCTTTGCAGACATGCAAACTGACAGCATGACAAGGAAATGCGGTCTCTAAAAGCTGTTCAGGGCTGTAATTGCCCAGTTTGATTGTAAAACTAAAGTAAACAGCACTGGCAGCTGAGTCACCCAATTGCAGACCTGAAGCACTTTCAAGTTAGGTCTAAAAATACCTTGTGTGCTTCTAAGTTACTGGCTGCATGGAGAAGAAAAGGGCACTGAAAAATAAAGGCATCACAGCATTGTCAGTGACTGCACAAAGGGTTTTGGGGTGAGGTGTGAGCGTTGTCCCTGGCCCGGTACTGTGGCCAGCAGGGCTGTGTGGACCCACAGACTGGGTCCACTGCACTGGGTGCAGCTGCAGGTGCCAGCCTGGGCCAGGAATGGGCTCTCAGCCTCTGCCCCACAGCCAAGTGCAACAGCCCACCCCAGACAGCCAGTTCCTAGTTGGAAGTGTAGAGCAGTTGCAATAGCTAGGAAAAGGGAGTAATTTTCAGCCAAAGAGGTGATAGAAGAGGCTTGGGGACAGCAAATAAGCCAAGGCCATTCATTGCCTTTTCCCAGCCAACACCTTGGAGGCATGGAGCAAAAGCAGGAGGCAGCAGTTTTCAAACAGAGAGGTGCTTTCACACCACATGTCATTACACAGTGGGGCTCTGCCATGGGAGCCTGTCAGTGCCAGCCACAGCTTCAAAATGTGGCAGGAAAAAGTCATGAAAGGAAAATAATTTAAACTCTGTTGCCTACAGAGACACTAACTCCACCCCAGGAGGTCCCTTGGATCCCCATGGGTGGGGAAGGGAGGTTGGGAAGGTTCTACAGTGGGTTCACCCTGTCCTCACCCTCCTCCCATGGCATCTGTGGTTGGTAGGGACAAGCTGTGCAGTCAGATGGACATTTGGTCTGACCAAGGGTGACTGATTCTTTGTGATGAGCAGTCTCACCCAGTGGGGCCAACTGTCCCTGAGCCACCACATGAAGGTCACTCTGTGACTGGAGCCTGGCAAATGTGCTCTGCTCAGCCCCCTCAGTCCTGCAGTATGGCCACTCACCCAGCACAGCTGGAGCATTTTGATAAGGGATGCCTTTGGCTGGTCATTGCCTGACAGTGAAAGCCCAAAGCCTTCAAAAATTGGAAAATAATTAGCCTTGGAGCAAACTGAGTGAGAGGAGACACTGAGCTGGCAGGGTTAGAGGAGGAGGTGAGAGAGCAAAGGTGCCAGAACCCCTGGGGCACCAGCTGCTGCTACCACAGCCCCTGGTGCAGGTACCACCCAGAGCTTGGGCATTGCCAAAGGGACTGGGAAAGGCCTAGGGAGCTGTAGAATAGTTGGCAGAGACAGAAAGGAGAGCAGATGGAAGAAAGGACAAACATGAGCAGTGGGAGCACCCCAGTCTGTGCAACCCACCATGGTACACATGCTATGAGCTCCTGTTTTTGACTTCTCTTCCCAATAATTATTGCATTGGAATAAACAAACCAGCTTTTACCCCCTGCAGAGTCTCAGGTGTTTCTGGTGCCCAAAGTCCTCTTCAAAGACCCAGCAGCCAGTGCAGGAAAGGAGCTACAGATCTTGTTTCTATCCTGACACATCATTGCCACAGATGGGGCTGGCAGCAGCAGCCTGGGCTGAGGCACAGCCAGCTTCTCAGCTTGTCTGGGATTGAGTTTGGGAAAGCTGGAGCACTGGAAGGGATTTTCCAAAGCATGTGTCACAATGCTGGCAGTTTTTGGTTTTCCTGCGACTTTCAGAAGAGACTTTGCTTAGCATGAGCTCATCTGTTTGTAAGGTTTGGCAAGGGCAGCCAAACCACTCACCCTGCGTGGGCTGCACGCAGCCTCCCAGCACCTCTCTTGGTCCTTGCCAGGGCCCAAGGAGATGCCTGGCCCTGGCATCCCACACTGCCCATTCCAGCCAATCCAATGGGCCAAGTGGCTCAGCAGGAAGCCTAAATATCCTCAGGTCTGTGGGGTGAAAGTTTGGAGGGACATGTTAAATCTGATGAAACAACTCTGTCTGAGCCTCGAGTCCAGGACAACCTCCAAGGGTTTCTTTAGGTCAGTTGCTCTTGTGCCTTTCCAAATGTTCAGGAAAGGTCATTTTTTCCAGCTGGTTCAAACAAAGACTAATGTTGACGTTTTTATAAAAGCTTTCCGAATTGGTTTTTGTGCAAAGCTGTGCAGGCCAGGAGTGGGAATAACAGAGATGTGCAAAGGCACATCTGGAGAGCAGAAAAACTCTTCTGGGTTGCATTTGTTCCTCAGCCTTTCCATAAAGTAGCTAATTGAGCTTTTTTTTTTCCTTTGGTTGTCATTCTTTTTGGTTGTTGATATGTTTGTAGCTTCCATTTATGTAAAACACCCTGCTAAAATTTATCCCAGTTGTCTTTTCTCTCAAAAGTCACAGAAATACAATGTATTATATTAGGCACAGATCTACCACCTCAGTGATCTCCCTCCTGCACATACTTTGCAGTTCTCTGTTTGCTGTGTTGATTGCACACTATCACTATTTTACATCCCATCTGCCTTCAGCAGTGGCACCCTGGTCACCTGCACCAGCATCCGTGCAGGGAGAAGTCTGGGGTAATCTGAAAGACACAGTAAAAACAGCAAATTCTCTCTCTCTCTTTCTCTCTCTGTATCTGAATAAACCAACCCTTATATATATACAGAGTAATAAAACCCTTAATGCAGTGTGATTAAAAAGTTACGGTTCCCCCAGCAACCCAAAGGCGGCTGCCTCGCGCCTGCCGAGGGTCTGAGATGGCTTTGCTGGGAAATTAATGCCTTCATCTGCCTCCGTGCGACGCAGCCGGGTTGGGGTTGCCATGGGAATGGGAGGTCAGGTTCTGCCTGCTGTGAGCGCTGAGAAACTCTCTGCTGCCCTGCCCTGCCCTGCTCTCCTGTGCCTTGCTGACTGGCAGCTGCCTCCCCCAGCTGCCTGCTCCCAGCGCGGTGCCCGAGCATCTCCCCGGCCCTCAGTCCAGGCACAGACTTCCCCCCACCTGGCACCTCTGTTTCAGACCTCTTTTCTTCGTCAGCACTCGGTATTTCCCAAAATGTGGTCTTTTTGTTTTGGTTTCTTTCAGTCCCCAGTGTCCAGTGAGGCTTGTCACACTGCCACCAGTCTTCTCCTCAGTCAGCTCTGGGTCAGCTCTCAGCTCACCCTCTGCTTGCTTTTCCATTTATGCCCTTACTGGGGGCACAAGCACCTTCTGAGCCCTTTTAGATGAGGGCTCAGCAAATAATTTGTATAAAATATATTGGATGAATGTCCAGAATACTTGTTTGCTCAGGGCAATGTGTAAATCTAGTCCATAGAAAGCATTGGTCTCCAAGGCTGTAAAACAGCAGTACAAGGAAATACGAGGCTTGGTTTTTGGAGAAGCTCTGGAAGTAACCAAGGTAAGGAACCCTGTGGGCAGGAGCAAACCCAAAGCAAGAATAAGGTATGAATTCTGTGAGAGTAATTAGCCCTTAGGAGCTCTCAGCCAGGATTTATGACACACATCAGGATTTTAATGAAGTCAGAGTGTCTTTCTCACACATTCACTCCTGCTCAGGCATGAATCGCTGGGCTGGATGCGGGAGCTCCCGGCTGCAGTTTTATGGCCAGTTACACAGGAGGTTGGGCAGCTGATGGCAATGGCCCCTTGGCCTTCCCAGTTATGACTCTATGAATTTCAAACTGCTCACTCACTTGTAATAGGTGTAATTTACACACAATTAAATGTCACCCAGTCAGTGGCTGGGAGCAGTGCCACGTGGCTGCCGCCGCAGCCCGAGGCAGCCGGCGCTTGCCACTGGCAGCCTGCTGCATGCAGCTTCTGTCTCTGCAGCTCCTTAAAAGCTCACTTGGGAGGAGTTGGTCACGCTGATGCCTTGGGCTTTTGGGTTTTCTATTCTGCATTGGTGTGTGGTTTTTGTTCAGGGTGCTGAGATCCTTTCACAGGGTGAAGAAGACATAACAATCCTACTCTGATCGGGACTCAAGGACACCTTCTCCAGACTTCAGGCTTGAAGTGACACAACGTGGAAGGAAGAGGGTGGGCAAATGAAGCTGTTGTATGCAAATGGACCCAAACATATAAAAAGAGTGAGATCTTGGGACTGGCTCCCATCCCTCCCTTCGGCCTCCATCTTTGGAGCCATCCAGACAGAGCCTGATTTATAGCACTGGTGCTGTGTGGGGGTGACCTCTCAATATATATCCTTTATTCCCCTAACTCCACCTAGCTTCTGTTCCAGCTCTTCCAGGCATCAACACAAAGAAATCTTAATAATCCAAACACTCCTTCCAGGTGTGACAGGGACCTCCCATACATCTGTGCACTGGAAGCATGAATAGGACATTGGCCATGAACAAAATACTTGGTGATTTTCACAAATCTCTTTACAGACATTTATTCCCTCTCCATCATCACTTCCCCTAGCAGGAGATATCCTACTTGCTCTTCTTCCCCCACCTCACTTTCCCTGCTAAATTACTATTTCAGTAGAATGTGTCTACCTCTGCTTGCTGTACCATGACTATCCATTAAATTCCACATTCTCTGTTTTATTTGCACCCATTTCATCGGTAGGTAGCATTACTCAGAGACTTTTAACTCCAGAACAGCAAATAAACATTCAGATTATTTTTCCTTTTTCCCTATAATTTCTGTGTGGCTAGAGATGTACCCTGTTAAGCCAAAAAAGACAAGAGGCTAATGAGAGGTCCTGTTCTAACTCCATGTGAAGGGCAGGCAGGGAACTGTAAGTTGCAAGGGATCTTTCTCCCGCAGGACACATGCTGCAATGATTGCTGGTTTCTTATTGAGCAGGACTGGGATCCTGAAGAAATCCTTGAAAATGAGGACCCAGAATTTACAGACTCCTATCTCCTCCTTTCTGCCTTGGTTTTGTGGGGATCAACAGGTCTCTGGGTCCAGGGATTTCAGCTAGAGAGCAACATGACTGGTGCAGCAGCACTGCCCATGTGTGGTGTCTCCTGGCAGAACTAGAGGGAAGGTACCTGGGCAACTTTGAAGTGAGTTATTTCCCACCCACTCCCTGTGTTAATGGGAAGTTGGAAGCTAGGCTGCTATTGCTAGTCTGCAAATTCATGGCATTACATGAGAACTGAAACTTTCCTTTTTTGCAAAAAAGTGGGAAAACTTGTCATGTGTATTGGAATTTACCTTGAGATTCATTAGCTTCATTGCTGGTTTGTTGAGCAAGGAGCCTTCACACTGCTAGGAATGTACCCAGCAAAATGAACAGCACTTAAGCACTGGCCACTCTTCAGGATTGTGAAGGGGTGAGCAAAGCCAAAATATAAACCCAGGTTCAACAGTGTTCAGCTTTTCCCTTTAACTCCAGCTGCAGTGCATCAAGATGATTTAATCCAGGGGCAAAATAGGCAGACAAGGACTGGGCCCAGGAGCAGCCTGTGAAATCCAGCCCCAGCCAGCAACCCCTGGATACTTCTCAGATCCATCTCAAAGGATGAGCACCTGGCTGTTAAGTGTATTTAGCAAGTGTCAGATCAGCTGAGCTGTGGGAAGCAGAGAGGAGCTCTGTGGAGGATTGGTGTCTCTGCCACTGTGCCTCAGGGGCTGTGAGGAGGATGTGAGTCCTGGCACCTGCCCCTGGGCTATTGCTGAGCACTGTGCTTGGACCACATTTGTGAGTGCTGCTTGTGTCAACTGGACACAGATAGCCTGGCTTAAAATAATCAGTCAGACCTGGTGAGGTCTATGAAAATCATAGAGTGCGAAGAGCAAATGGGACAGCTGGATTTTTAAATTAATGTAACCAGTTTCACAGTAAATTCTTGTTAACCTAGGTTGGCTTTTCTCTCTGAATATTCATGAAGTGAGTTCTCCTCAGTTACCCTGAGCTCTGCTAACACAATCACCTGAACACAGTGAAAAACTTGCATTCCTCTTTGAAGACCGGTGCACGGACCTATATAGCAGCAATTGTTCCATGCAGGTCTCCCATTTATCAGATTGATGATGGAAAGCAGGATCAGCCTCTGTGTCTGACTGGTCTGGGACTGCTATGCTGGAGGCTCTGGGCTTGCACCTTCTGAACACATGGGCAGCCGAGTCTTTTGGGGAGGGGCGGGGGCACAGGCCAGCTTCTCCGCGGGCTGCAGGAGGAGAGCTGCTTTCCCGGCCGGCAGGGAGCTGCTGTGCCCCTGGGCATGGGGCAGCACAGGCACTGCCCAGCGGGCCGGCGCTGACCCAGCCTTCCTGACATTCCCTGCAGATACAAGGATTGTTTTGGCAAGCTTAGCTGGCTTCTTCTTCCCTGGCAGGCATCAGACGGAGACGTGCAAGGCCTGCCTTGGTGATCCCAGCGGGGCAGGGCGGGGCTGTGAGCTGGGGCTGCGGGCACAGCGGCATCCCTGGCTCCTGCCCTCGCTGGTCCCAGGCACAGCCCCTGTTCCAGAGAGAGCCTTGCAAGATTTGCCAGGCACAGCAGCTCTGCCGACAAGAAATATACGGATTTTGTGAGAGTTTAAGTGGGCTGGTGACGGCGATAACTCCAGCCTTAGCAGCGAGTGCTGCCAGGTGAGTGCTCACCTGTCCGATGGGCAAACAGGCCTGTGCCACTCCCTTACCTGTACGCAGGGACTTTATGCCCCAGCACAGCTACAGCCAGCACGCCTTCGGGGGCAAAGGAATATTTTTAGATTTGGTGTGGAAAGGACTGTCTGGGAGCTCTGCATCACTGGTTCCTGCCCTCAGCAGCCGCGGGTGATCACCTGCTCCTATTTCCCGCAGAGACTGATCAACCTCATCATCACCTTCCTACCCTCCTTTTCCTCCCCAGCAGTGATGCTCTCTTCCATCTTCCAGCCCACCCCCAAGTTAGATCACTCTGGCTATGGTTTTGTTGCGGGGTCTCCTGCCCGCTCCCGGAAACCCCGAGGAGCTGGGAGAGGCGCACCCAAGTGTAGTACGGGATCGCACCATAAGAGGGAGATGATTCCCTGTGGATTTTCTGGGGGACCTGTAGCCCTGTCCTGAGCGGTGGGTGCCAGTGAAAAAGGTGGGCCATGGTGGGCACAGAGTCCTGGCAGATAGAAGAAGATGGGGACATCTCAGGATCCCTCACCTTGGGAGTGTGGTGTCCTTTCCATGGGTTTGTCCCAGGAGGTTGTCAATAGGTCTTGGGAAGGCTGCTATACCTGAAGGGTATAATGAAACTACCCAGGAAGGGTAATTTCAGGTATGCCAGTGTGTTGCAACACAAAAAGAGCTGCAATGTCTTCTAGCCAAAGTGTTTTAAATATTATTCTCTGTAAAGTCAGTTTCTAACAGTCCCACTGAAGAAAAACATGAATTTTGTTGCAAAGCCAGCCTTCCTCCTCCAAGGGAAGGAACTTTTTTCCCAAGGTCTGAAGTGCACACTCAGACCTTCTGGACCATGCTTTTTGAACTTTAACAAAAGAAGGGAAAACCCAGATCAACCAAAACATAGGTACCAGTGTGAGTATCTTGCATTATCACCCTGGCTACCTCTAAAACAGCACCATGTTCCTCAGTGTTCATTCCTGGGAGAGATCTGACTTCAGGGACAAGGTGCGAGACATTTTGAAAAGTCTTCATTAAAGTGCTGAGATATTTCCCACCTCCGCCTCCTCTTCCCATCACACCTTTTTTTCCCCCCTTCCTTCTCTCCAAGCCCTGTCACAGGAGGTTAAGGAGCAGAATTACATTAACAGCCTCTTTCTTCCAGTCCGCAGCAATCTCCTGACTGGCAGACACTGTTTTTGCCAAGACTTTTTGAAGCTGGAAAGGGCCTGAACTTTGCCAAGCTCATAAGTTGCTGTGATGGTCCAAGAACAGATTGAAGTGTCCAACACACGGCAGCCTCCTGTATTCCTCCTGTGCCCTGGTGCTTCCAGCAGATGTTTTCAAGCCACAAAGAAATCTTGCCTGAGGTTACTGTTGGCTGCTTGGCTCCATGGAATGTGCATGGCCTCCCAAGACATTAGGGAGAAGGCAGAGAGAAGCCAGCCAGCTATGAGAGACTACAGTGGAATCCCCTCAGCGTCTTTGCTGAGCCAAAGGTTTTGGGCTGCCAAGCTTTTGCAGGAGGCAGAGGGGCAAAAGTGACTCAAGAGGTGCCAGAAAAAGTCAATGGGCAGGTACCAAGCAAGAAAGTCTTTTGCCAGGACAAAGCCTGTGGGTTGGTCTTCAGCAGGAGGGATGGGAGCAGGGAAATCCTTGAGAGTGGGACTGTGAGGAGAGAGTGGAACAGGTCTCTGGTAGCTTTGGTCTCCCCCACATTCCCATCCCAAGGTTTGTGTCCATAGGTTATAGCATGTGGCAGGTCCTGGACGGTGAGAGCTGAGGCAGTGATGACGTTGCAGCTCTCCAGTTTAACATCGAGCACTGGCAGGAGAGGGAAGGCTCTCCTCTCCACATCCCAGAGGGCATCACATCAAAGCACAAAGTGGAGATTGCTGCACCATAGCTGGTAGCAGATTTGCTCAGGGGAATGAAGACAAACTCATAGATACCTTGCCCTCCCTGTATGGCCAGGAAGTCTGAGTTGTGAGCACTTTTTCTCTAGAGCTAAAAGCCATAAGCACCAAGGCAGCTCCATTTCTAGCTTGCTGCTAGAGAAAGTGGCTGAGAGAGCAGCCTACCAGAAAGTTTCCCAAAAGATAGGATCACCCTCTTCCTCTAGTGAGCACCTGCCTAGGTCAGAACTGCTTTATGTTAAACATTTTACCAAAAGACTGTTGCTTTTCTGAAGAGCTTGTGTTAACATCTGCTTTCTTCTTGTATTTCTTTTTGCATCTGTTTCTAGGGTACCTTCTAAAAGGAAAAAACTTAAAAAACCAACCAAACAAAACCCCCAAGAAAACTCCAAATCCCCAAATAAGCAATCAAAAGCCCCACAACCAACAACAAAACCCCAAAA
This sequence comes from Anthoscopus minutus, assembly GCA_013399455.1. Taxonomy (NCBI): domain Eukaryota; kingdom Metazoa; phylum Chordata; class Aves; order Passeriformes; family Paridae; genus Anthoscopus; species Anthoscopus minutus. Next base: position 40,690 of record VWYI01004077.1, on the reverse strand, counting down.
ACCAAAACCAAGCGATCCTAAACATCATCCTGTGAAATTCTACACAAATATCAAATGAAGAATTGCTCCCTATGCTGAGGTGCTGCAGTCAGTGTACATGAAAGCAACAACCACAAGGATGTGTCCAACGGGCTCCCTGAAGAGCCAGGAGAATGTGGGACATGGCTAGAGCTATTTGGGAGCTGACAGGAGTGCCAGATTTTGCTCCCAGAAACACACTGCTTTCCAGGCACATGGCCAAGATGGAACTACTGTTCCCAGCCCTGTAAAGGACTGGCCCAGAGCAGCAGGCTTCAGTAAGGGGCAGCAGAGTCTGCTTTGAGCAGGCCCCACTTGGCCTTTTTCAGAAAGTTGAATCATTTTGATGGAGGACAAGAAGGTGATTGAGCCTTTGGTGCTGGCAGGCAGAGCACTCATGTAGATCTCCTCTACTTCTGACAAAGGAGGACCTCCACAATACCCACAGAGATTTAAAAAAGAAACCCATAAAACCAAACCAAAATCCAACACAATTGCCTTTGGACAGTGAACTTCTTATTAGATGCATATTACTTTCCAGTGATGTTTTGAGCCCAAAGAAATTAATTTTATTTTTATGAAAATATTTTCCTTGTAACTTCCACTGAAATATCTTTTTTCCAAGAAAAAAATAGGATTGGGTGACAAACGTCTACCCAGAAATAAAAGAGAAAGAGAAATCAATACTTCCTCACTAAGCTATAGTGTTCAAATCGAATTCCTCTCCCCAGCTGTGCCCTTGGCCCAGTTAAGGAATGATGGGAGGTGCTCAATAGTCTATCAGCTGGACTGGTACTCTGGTGACCCTGGGATTCATCACATCTCCATGTGGAAACAGTTAACTCTGCACTTACTCGAGATCAAAGAAGTTCATGAGGGCTTAAATCCATCCTCACTTCATTGCCACTGCCACCCTTCCAGGTTCTCCTTTAATGTCCTGGTCAGACTTCATCGATCAGACTTTGGGGCTGCTGCTCAGAACAAAGTGTATCACCTTCTGGGAGGGGAACAGCTGCTTTGCCAAGCTTTGAAATTTGACAGTTGTTTGATTGCCTGAAGCTCCCCTAAGATATAGAGAAGGATCCCGGGAAGAGTGTTTAGCATCCATGTGAAACTCCATGAGCTGCTCAGGAGATTCACTTTTTCTAAAGCTCACTTGTGGTCCAAACCAGAACAACAGTGTAGACAAATCCTTTGCAACTGCCAACCATCCTACATAGCTAAGCTAATGTTTACTTTAAGAGAAGTAAAGTTTTGTACCCAAAAGCCAGAGACTGCCTTGACTACAATGGCAGCTTTCTCACAGGCAGATCCTTGCAGAGCACTCAGATTTTCCTCCACCATCCTGCACACCCCTGCACGCTCTGTGTCCCTGCACACAGCTGGGCCCAGCTGTGCTTCCAACTCCGACTTTTGTGCTCCCACAGCTTTCACCCAGAACACAGGGAAGCTGTATGTCTGCAGGGATAAAAGATCAGAATGAAACATGCTCTTCAACCCTCCAAAGGCACCATTCTGTGCCTGTGCAAGGCCACTGGACTCCTTCCAGATGAGCTAAGCCCTCCAGGATGGAGAAAAATTCCCCATGGCCCTGTCTTGCCATACAGATATTTTACTTTGTTTATGTGCTGGCTGTTCATCTGCAAATGCAATGCAGAACTGGCCCCTAAAAGAGAGTTCAAGTCAGTGATGGAAACGTTTTTACTTAAATGAGCTTGTAGACAAAGACAAACAAAAGAGACTCTCTGGAGTCCATTAATTAACAGCATTATGTCATCTACAAGACTGCAGTTAGGTAAGCACTGTCCAAGTGTTCTCAGCATTTCAGCCTCAGAACACTGTAGTTCTGCTTTGGTTAGGGAGAAACCATCTTTCTAGGGTCGCTCTCTGTTAATAAGGCTTCTGCTACTGCACAAATTTGGGCAATCTAATTATGCAAGCCTTTTGTTTGAAAGTTGATGTAACTAGCAAGTCAGAGCTTCTTTTCAGAGTGTTTGAATGGTATCTCTTCAAGAGGTCAAGGGAGGAAATGTGAGATAATAGAGCAAAAAACAAATCAGAGTCAGCTGCTTTCAAGTGCATCCAGGGGTTACAGTGGCTTCAGCCTGATTTGGGAGCCAAGGAATTTCTCAGTAGCCTGAAACTGATGTAGTAAAGGAGACAAAGATACGGGAGGGAGCTTATGAATAGACACAATAGGTGCTGCAGTGGCTGCTGATAATATCTTTGCAGAATTAGGACTTTATTCTTCCTGGCACTCAAAGCTCACGTGTTTTGGTTTTGGTTTGGTTTTTTGTTTGTTTGGTTTTTTTTCTGGAGAATGTTTTCTGTGTATTTTTTCACTTAAGGTTACAGCTTTGCTGCTGAAGTGAGCTTTCTGGTATCCCTCTAGTTCCATCAAGGAGTATAACATAACACACAGCCCATGTAGGCTCTTTCTTTAGCTAACATGGGGGTAAACATGTGAGTGCTTTTAAATTGTGGATGGAGTGCTCAAACTAGGAGCTGGGAGGGAATTTCACAGCCCTTAGCCAGCCTACTGAAACCAAAGCAGTAAAACTTACCCAAGCACTCACAGCCTGTAATTCTCCAAGTGGCACATTATCCAGGGAAATTTATACACATTTACCAGGGAGGTGTCAGTCAGGAAATGTATTGTATCTCTTAAACCCAGCCCTTTCAAAACTCCTTTCCTCTCTGTTGACTGTGCAGAGAACTGGGGTGCAGTAGGATGGTGCTGCAGGAGCTCACCATTGCTGCAACAATGCGCTGCTCCCTTTCTGCCCCCTCTCTGTCCTCCCTGAGCATGGATTGTCCCCACCCTTCTTTCCACAGGCTCCATCTGCTCCACTGCTACCCCAGCTGTGCACCTCCAGAGCCCATTAACTCCAGTGGGTCAGCAGGAAAACATTCCCTGCTCGTCTGTGAAGGCTGACTTCAGGGCCTGGAAAATGGGGAGCCAAGGCCTGAATGTCTGACCCATTTCACGCTGTCATTTTCAGCCAAAGTGACCTAGAGATTTCACCCTGGGGTATTAACCAAAGCTGATCCATATTTATTCATCTGCCTTAATTCTCCTCCTGTGTGGAACTTTCTAGCCACAGCCCACTGGTATATTTGGGTTACTTCATGCTCTCAGAGGAAACTAAGGCCTTCAGAAGCTCTGTTGAGCCGATTGTGACATTTGCTGGAGGGAGAAGGATGGAAATAAGGGAATATTTAAACGGGCATCTGGGCTGCAAGTAGACAGCAAAATAGATGAGTTTCACCATTTATTTCCCCTTGTGATCAGTTACAGGACAGAATATGTTATTGCAAGGTATTACATTATCTTGTCCAGAGATCAGGGAAAAGACACTGTAGATATTTAAGGTAGTCCTTAGTCTGACTCCTAGATATCCTTCTCAGCATTTACTTTTTAACATCTGACTCCTGTCCTAAGGTCTATAAACCAGCTGTACACTGGGGAAGAGGCTTCTGCTTCTGGATTGCAGAGGTTGACACCACGACGGTGGGATTGTGCCTTCAGCCCCTTCTTCTGAGAGCAGAGATATGTTTTAATCAAGAGAGCCTGAGCAAACAGACACATTGTGTTGCAGGGCTCAGGTTAAAACTGTATTTATGCTTTGCTGGCAAATTATCTAACAGAAACCTGAACTTATCTCTTGGTGAGTAAATGGGGCTTTGTCTTACCGGCAATGTCTGTGTTCACTCTTGGGGTGGGCTCAGAGGTACCTGATGAGGGTGAAGTGCTAATCTGCAGGTATCACAAACACAATAACAAGGAGAGCTGTGAGGGAGCCTTCACTCTGAGATGCAATCAAGTCCCTAAGGACCCACGGAATATCTGGAAAAGGCTATTCTTAAGGCTGGTATCTCTTAATGATGAATTCTGGTGGTAAGCTGTTCTCAGCAAGCAGAAGCAGTATCTTCTCCTCTAGGGACTAGCCAGTGAAATATCTCCCACTGTTAACAGCCAGCCTGAAGTATCACCCCATCTAATCCTGTTCATTTGCAGGGGAGATGGAAGTCACAGCTTCCTGGTCAAACTGCATGTGGCCAGCCATTCAAAGATGACAGTAAAGATGGCAATTATTCTGCACTTGGTGTTTAATGTGTTGTTCATGTAGGTTTCATGATGTCTTCTGGGGTTCTCTGCTGCTGTGGATCTCTTTGCTAACTGAGGAAATCTGGGAAATACCTAGAATATAAGGGCTGCCAAAATAGACCTTGCTGCCTAAAGATGCCCCACACCCACACAGCTGCACATGCCACAGATCTCTGAAAACCACAGGTACCACTTCCTATAGAAATCAAAGTAAAAGTTCTATGTTAGGATATGCTAGAGGCAAAGGAAAGCAGGTTGTACTTAAGAAATTACTTTAGTAGGCAGATATTAATACTAAAAGAGGAGAAAATTACACAGAGGACACTTACTTCTGTTATATTGCAGTGAGTCAGAGCCTGAGTAAAACTTCCGCTAGATTTACTCCTGACCAATCACACAAAAATTACTGGCAGAGGCTACAGATTTCCAGAAAGCAAAGGAAGCATTTTCTGTCGATTTTTTTCAGACTTCTCACAAAGTCTTTTAGTTCCTTTTTTCTTCAAATGATTTTCTCATCTTGTCAGAACAACACAGCAACACATTTTGAAAAAAAACCAACAAAAATCATCCAAAGAATCGCTCTGAAAAGACGACTTTTTCTCAACCAATCTTACTTGTATTTAAAATGATACATGATGATCTATCCATCAAAGCATTTGGAGAGCTTTATAATATTGACTAACTATGAACTATCTTCTATTTATATGACCTCTATATTTAACCTCATTAGGAACACATTAGCTTTACAAAACCTTACAAAATTTGGTCTTGAAAAATAAATCTAAATTCACAAACACCATATCAATTTGTCTGCCTAGTATGTGTTCATTCCACTCAAAGAAATTATCAGATCACATTTTATTGACTTGGCATTCAATTAAATATAGCTAATGATTGGTGGGGAAAAGATGGATGATTCATATTCCCATTTCTCTTTTCTTGTTATATATATTATCAGAATTTGAAAAACTTCTTGGCTGAGCACATGTTTTGGGTCAGTTCTCCATGAAGCAGATGAAGATCTTGCTCACATGATTCTCTCTTTCTTGTAAGAGAGAAGACATAAGATATAAAGCAGTGGGGCTTCAGCTATGGTATAAAGTGGGTTTATAAAAAAGGAAAACTAGAGACTTCTCAAAAGGAACTGGATGTGTTTTTTCAAGAGGAAAAGAATATCCCAGATGGGGAAAATAAAAATTCATACTGGAACACAGAAGAGGAAAAGCTTAGCTATTTAACTGTAACACTTGAGAGGATGCATTGGGTACTGCTACAATGCACAATAATCTGTGAGCCAAGTGCAGTGTCACAGATCCTGGACAATTGCATGTGGTCTGTGAATAATGGCTCTGCAGCAGAGCTGTGCACTCCCCTGTCCTTGGGAGGCCCTTGGTGACACCAACCAATGTGTCCGGACAGAGCCATTGCTGGAGACCAATATCATGCATCAAAATAAATTTGGGTTTCATCTCTGGGAATACTATGTGGATTTGATCTGTATCATAATTAGAAGCAAACCAAAGCTTTAACCTGAAGAAAGCAGAAACCTGAAAGCAAATCTATCTCTTTTGAATCCTGCCTGTGTGATTCGGTGCAGTGATTCTCTGTGCACACCTACACCCCTCCTTAGAGGTACGAGATGATGCATTTCTTGCCTGGGAAAGCAGTAAAATGCAAATTCTTTACCGGAGAAATGGCCTATTGTGGTGCAAAGGTACAATTCCCTAGTCCATCCAGGGCTGACACAGATGATACACTCCTATCTGAGCCTCAGACTGCTTTGGGTAAAGCCCATCCTTTTAATTCAAATCATCTTCAGTTTTATCAGGAAAAGGATCAGAATGGAAAAGTGCATTTTGAAGCAATAAATTGCAGGTGTCTGTTTTGCTTGCTAAAGTTATTTATATCTTGAAAGATGGCATACAAAGGTTTGAGTCATTGCTGAACAGCTGAATTATAAAATTACTAATCTAAGAGCTAATTGCACTGGTGGTTTATCATGTCAAGTTGTATTACACATGTGGGATTTATTTGTTGCCTGACACAAACAAGGATGATTTTTCCTGGCACCACCCACACATACCTTGTACTCACTGCCACTAGGGACTTGAAAAAAAAGCTGCAGTAATAAAATTTTAAATATTCTTACCATAATCTCTTGCTTGAGGGGCTAATGCTGCTAAAAACAGAAGGCTTTGTAAAGTGTTGTGTGTAATGAAGGATGAGCTACAAGAACAGAATTGAAGGAACAATACCATTATCACAAATCGCAAACTTCTTCAAAGTGATGCTTGGCAGTAAATTACAGGCTGTCTGCGACTTCCTTTCTGCAGCTGTGAGACATTTACTATCAGAACATGCAACCTTAAATTAAAGGGCAGAAGGAAAGCTGGGAAACACAAGGAAAATGCATGCACATTGTAAAGGCATATACACTGTGAATTGTATCTCCTGACCCAAGCATAGTTCTTTCCCCACTCAAATTCCTCTTTAATTCACTTTTTCTCCAATGGATTTAGGTGATAATCTTCCAATGAAAACTTCTTTTTGTACACATTCATAAATAGATTTTATTTTCTCACAAAAGCAACCTGAAAATCTATACAGCAGCCAGGTTGGACAGCCTTTCCTCTGGGAAATGTCACATCTCTCAGAAGAATATTCTTCAATTTCTTTCACCAATATCCTCTGCAGTTTTTCTTTAGCCTGTGGTTTTGTTCCTTGTTGGACTCAGAGGCACCGAATTCCCACTGGAGCTGCTGATATTGAGTGAGATTAGCAGATAGCAGCTTTGGAAATTCAGTGGATTATCTCAGTCCTTATAGAAGGAAATGACGGTGTTTTGTCTCCAAAATGCATCAATTCCATCAGAGATCTGGAAATTTTTTATCAAATGTTGGAAGGGCTAAAATAACCAGGGCAAAAACTGTTCCAAGTAGTCAGTAGTAGTGGGAGGAGTGTCCTGAGGAATGTGGGGTGTTTTCAGCAAGGTTGTACTTGTATCTAGATGCTTAAATCCTTTTTGAAACTCCAGGTCACTGGCCTCATTTCTTAGTAATGCTGCACCTGCTTTAAATTGCTCTCCTCAGGCAAAATGACCATAAACCCAGAATAGTTAATAGCTGACTCTGCCTTCGTGCGCAAGGAACAGGGATAATGGATCCTACATGTCCCATATCAGCTGGGGATTTCTTCTGCTCTGTGCTGCTTGGCTAAAAACCATCTTAGGACAGCGTTACAGCCCCTTTGCTACTTGTGCAAAACTGAAGGTGCTGGGGATGATTTCACACTTCTCAGGACCTTGTTCTGTCATACTCAGGAAAGCACATTAAAACACAGAGCACTGAGCTGTTAAGAGCTGATGGGAATTATCTGCATGCACTGCAGAGCCATGGGAGAAAGTAAAGTTCCTTACAGGAATTAGAAATCCTTTACAGCAGGGAGGTTATGTAGGGCCTCAGTGAAACTGCTACCCCAGCTGAGTAACTGTAATGGATGCTTTGCAACTGCTGAGCATCTCTTTCCCACTTTTACTCACATTGCTCTGGGAAAATGGTGAGAATGTTAGTGCCTCCAGGTGTCTGGTGTGTGGAGCTGTTAACAGAGAGAGAAATCAGAAATTCCCTCAGTCCCCAAAGTATCGGGGATTTATTGAGCGTGTTAGGCTCAAAATCTTGTTATGGACAAAAAGGAAGCACACTGGGTAGGGGTAAGAATCTGCTGTTAGAAAAATTGAAATTTAAAAGACCTGATCAAAAGAATTCTTACTAATGCAGATCTAAGTAATATACAAAAGAAAGGAATTAAAAGCAAAAAATGCTACTATAGAAAAAGTTTCAATAACAATACAAAACAATATACAACTGTTATATCCAGTCCTGTGTCATCCTTCTCCCAGTGTTTTGCAACTCCTTCCACTGCCCTTCGTGGATGCTCAGGTTGATGGCTTCATACCAAGGGGATGGGGGGAAACAGCACCCTTGTGGACCTTGTCAGGTTGATAGTGTCTTCCTCCTCCCCTCAGGAGCTAATTGGGATAATTTCTGTAAATTTGCTAATTTGGTTCACACCTTGATTTGCCACTCTGCATTGCAACCACATCTTAATTATTAGATGCATGTTCTTTGCTGTTTGCTACCCCTGAAATGTGCTTTGTGCAGCTCCCAGATCTTAATTTCTGTAACTGCCCACTGCTGAGTTGTTTACAGCCCTGGGCTCTGCCATGTCAAGCTCTGCCCTTTTTCTTATCATCCTGCTTTCCTCTACACCACTTCATTGTGCTTAGACATGAAGGCTTCACTCTGCATGGAAGAGCTCTTCATTGCTACTGTCAATGTAAACATTATGATTATATCCTGCAAAAACAAGCAAAAGAAAAACCAATCAAGCATAGCCGCCTGGTCATTAGGGGAGAGAAAAGAAAGAAAAAGCAGACACAACTAACCATGCTTAAAAGTAAGCTCTAGGCAAATTATGGAAGGTTCAAACAAAAGAAACTGTAATGAACCTCAGCCCTGAGACCTTGGAAACCCAGCACTGCAGGTAAAGGCCCATTAAGAGCAGAGGTAGTGCTGTGGTTACAGGGTTCTGGGTGCTAGTGCTTGAAATATTTAACCCTCTGGGTGAAGCTTGGTGCCTGTGACTCATCCTGCATCCTGACTGTCTGCTTTGTGACAAATAGGACAAGCTCTTCCCTCCTCAGCACGTGCACACTTGCTTTCTGCCATGATCAGCTACCTTCAGCCTTACTGGACACACAATTACTCCTGTGGTACTACAGGCTCACCTCTCTGGCTTGTTCCCCCTTTCACCCAGCTGGCTCCATGCCACTGGCTCACCCACATCAGCCTCAGCTCTGTGTGGTGGCCCCTGATACCCCAAAGAATGTTCTGTGATGACTGCAGTCATTTGAACAGCATCCACAGCCATCCCAAACCCAGGCTTCCTGCAGGGCCAAGTAAAGTGAAAAGAGCTCAGATCACATGTGGAGTCGAAAGACCCCTGCTCCTGTTTGGGGATATATGGAGTGGGAACTGGAAGGCAGGGGCTATAACTCCAGAGTAGAAAAGCTCTTTCAGACTACGGCAAAGAAATTTCTAGAAAAAAATAAAAACAAGGGCTGAGCTACTTTGACACCATCACTCTTGTGTTGTGTTGATATCTTCCCAGAAAAAGCTGACAATCAGGATCAGACAGCTGCACAAACAGCTGTATCCCACATATATGTGTGTGTGTGTGTATATATATAATAACAGCCAGCTAAGAATAACATATTAATAAGGAAGAAACTTGTGGCTAGACACTGAAGAACCCAAGAAATCTTTCAAAGATAAAAATGCAATATATTAAAAATCCAAAGAGCAAGAAAAAAAGAAATAGGCCAATCATTAAACTGCTGAAGGTGTAGAAAATACAAGAAAAAAGACAGGTTTCTAACTAAGAGGAAAAGTAGTTAAGGAACACAAGTGAGAAATGGTTATTATCCATTGCTTTGCATTTCTGAAGCTGCTAGCTAAAAATTTTCTCAGTGTTTGGATGCAGGAGTGAGGACAGCAGCTACAGAACTGTAGGAGTCTCCATCACCACTGGAGATCTCAAGGTGGAAATACAAGTGCCCAGGAGGTCTACACAACAGCAGAAGAGTGTAGGATAGTCTGATAGTCTAAGTCTAGACAACAGCAGAACAGACTGGCTAGCCAGGTCAGACTAGTTCTTCTGCAACATGTGCAGAAATGGCAGTGAAGAAGGTTAGAAAAATTATGATCCAAATTCTGCATTTAAAAATTCATTGGATCTCCAGCACTGGCTGAAGACAGACATTATGCAGGTGAAAAAGGCTCACGGGAACCTCCAAAAGGAGTGTTAGAGTTCAGAGTACAATCTTTTATTCAAGTTACTTGCAGAAACCTGTCTCAGTAAAACCCAGCACTTGGAGGGGCTGGATTAAACACACACACTTCCTCCTCTCAGCTGGTCGTGTATTCTCGGTGACAGAATAAGTTAAGCTTTGAGAGTGTTGGCCAAGCAGAAATTGCCAAATGCTGTGGGACCACTCCAGGTTTTAGGAGCTGGCAGTCAGCTGTGCTGTGCCTCAGAGCTGGACTTTCTCCCTCATACTTTGTGCTGGGAATGTTGGAAATATTTTTGGACATAGCTGGGTAAGTGTACCTTGTGCTTCTGCCTACGGAAACCTGTGACACAGCCAGGTGACATTTGTGGGGTGGGAAAGGAAGCTCTCTCTGTTCATCCCTTCCTGAAGGATACTGACAGTGAGAGAGGACTTGGGCAGCAGGGTAGGAGACACTCAGCTAAAGACAAAAATATGTATTGAAAGAGAAGGCAATTAGGAAGCTAAAACAGTAGGAGTGATTTGGGCCTGTGTTGCGCTGTCTTGGAAAACTTTCAAAGCCTTTTTAAGCAATTGGCATGAAGCTTTCTGCTGCCTATAAAAATGCCTTTTGAGAATTATCTCCCATTTGTACTTTTGCAATTCATGATTTTAATGTCGGAAGTGCAAGCTTGCTTGACAGCCTGAGACAACGGAGTTCAATCCAGGCAACATCAGTAGCATCTCAGCATTATTCCTGCCCTGCAAGTCTCAACCCTGCCTGGAGAAGTGTCTTGGGGTGAAAAGCAGGTCTGTTGGCAAGGCTGCTCCCATCCTTTGTGTGGCTGCTGAACTGAATCTGGATTGTCATTGTGGCTCTGATCTGTTGAGAAGGAGCTGCCCATAGCTAACAGGTGAATTTTGCACTGACACGGTAAGGTCTCCTTGAATGGGTTGAAGCCAGCAGCCACATCCATGAGGCAGAAAGTAATTTCAGTGGAAAAGCATTGTGTGTATGGCACACTTTACACAAGTTTCTGCTCCACTGGAGTGGAAAAGAGTTTGGCATGTAAATGAGAGCTCCTCTGAATAAAGATGGATTTCAGTGCCTAGTTCAGTACTCTTGAAATTGGAAATGTAGCTATGCAAGACTACAGACTTCAACCTCTGTTTCTTTCTTGATGATCTCCATCACTTAGAATTCAGAAAGTTGTTTTCATGAGTCATCACTAGAACTATCTCCATCCTGGAACTGAGGAAAGGAGTCAGCACCCTCCATGCTGTCACCACAGCATGAGCACAGGGCTTCACTGTGCTGCAGCAACCTCAGGGTGTCGATTTGACTCCTGAGACAGATTAAAATACATCAGAGCAGAAGAGCAGGCCTGAGGCTTTGCTCAACTTCAATGATCTTTCAGGAAATGAGGCATCATCTGCACTCAGCAGAGAAAGAGTAGGATAGGACGTGAGCCCCTGCTCTGGCTCAGTCACAGGAGATCTCGGTTTTTCTCCATTCTCAATAGCAGGACTCTAATCAGACGTGCCAACTGATTGAGTTGCCTGAAACTGCGGTGTCAGCATCCCTCCTGTGCACCCAGATGTGCTCTTGTGCCAAGCCCAGCTTGAATAATCTGGACCTCCATATTCCATTAGCAGTCCTTTAGGTTCTCCAGTCTTCTCTTTTGAATGTAACGCATTTTTAATACTGCAATACTGAGTGTGTAATTCAGTGCATATGTTTTGGGAGTGGGGAGTCTTTGAGAATGCCAAGCAAATCAATAAAGGTTTAGCACATCATTATTCATTGTTGCAATGCCATGAGGCATTTTGTACGCCCTTTAATGGGGAGAGGAAAAAGAGGAGGAAAGCTGTTTTATGTATAGTAAAATTTTATTTGAGAGGAAGAGTTTGCATCTGAATTGCATGAAGTTTATTAAAATGTTGGTCTTCCTCAGACTAATAGGATTATGCCATTCCCAAACTGATTGTTTCCAAGCAACGATGCAGATCCCAGTATGTGTTTGCTTATCTCTTTAGTTTGCTGCTAAACCAGAGAAGCTTCCAAAGATAGCTGCAAAACTGATGATATCAGGTGTAATACATAATTTTGAAGGCATTGTTCTGAAAAGATGGTCCATTTATCTTCTCTTTGGAAGCTGTAAGAGTGCATCAGGACTTGCATAAGGCAGCTGGAAAGTGATTTTTATTTAATTTTTTTAACAAAGGAAATGACCTGCACTGTCACCAGCATGGAATGCTCCAGAATGCCATTTCCATTTGCACACAAACACCTTACTGTGTTCAGGGGGAGCTGCTCTCTCTGAGGAACAGATCCTAAGTGGTAGCTATGAATAGCATTGCAAAGGCTTCAGAAACTGCAGTTCCACAAGGCTTTTCAAACGTTCTCCAGCGTGGCTGTCTAAAGGGCTAAGTCTTCCCTACTTTACTAATTAAAAGCTTCCTTCATGCATTATAAAGGAATGCACAGCTATATAGACTGTATACTAAATAATAAATGGCCAGTTGCAAGAGAAGTTGCCATTTTACATTCAGGACGGTCCAAGTTGTGTGGAGATTTTGAAAGGTGCATTAGGAGGAGATTAGAGTATTTTCTCTCTTTTCTGGATGCTTTTGGATTTGATGACATAATGGGATAAATATAATTTAGGAATCCATGTTTACTCTTCTGGCATTTAAAAAGGCTGCTTGAAGTACTCTGTTGCTTAACATCATTAATGCATTTTCTTTATAGTAAAAAAAATTGTGCATTTATACATAATTTAAGATGAAGAAATGGCTTTTTAGAGTTCTCTGACAGCTGCATAAAGAAGATACTGCAGCTCTGTGGCCATCTGAATTTCCATAGGAAGCAATGATCACCTCAGAAGAGAAATACATGAGCTGTTTAGTGGTATAAAGCAACAAAGCACAGTTTAGGACTGTAAGTGAAAAATACTACTATTGATAGAAAATTTAGAAGGAATTTATTGTGGCAGAATGTAATTACCCAACCGGATCGAGCACTGTGATTTATGCTTGTGCCCGTGTAAAGTGCTTTGAGATGATTAATAACTGGCTCAATCCTTTATACTCATAACAACACTTCTGGCACAATAGCACTGTAGTGATCTGTCACTCCAGCCATTGTGTTATTGGATATATAAGACCCCTGCATCAGGCAAGCATGGAGTCTTGGGGCTGGTGAGCAGGCAGATGCAATCCCTTTACTATTTGCATTGCAGCCTTGCCAGGGATCTAATAAGGGCTCAGAGCCCTGCTGGGCCAGATGCTGAGCAGTACTTGAAATGAAAGATGGCTTTCCCTTTCAGAGTTCACAATTTAATTATGTGATGGGAATCAATAGAGAGATAGAGCAGAAAAGGAGGGCTGCATCATAGGAGTTGTTGCACTTCATATAATAAACACCAGCCAGAGTCCATCATCTGTCTGCATCTCATACATAAGACACACTATTTGATGGAAAATGAAATTATCTTGTGTACAAGTTGAAGGCAGATAATTTCTGCTCATTTGTACTTCAGCAGTAGCCAAAGATAACTGAGATTCTACTTTCAGTTCAGAGTTTAACTGCCTGATGATTTGCAGTCAAAAAAAGTAAAATCTAAGAGAGAGACCCTGAAAATATCATATAGGATGTGATGGTATCCCCCTTAATTTGGCTTCCTGGCTTTTTGAAAGAAGCAGAGCACTGAGGAAAAGGCAGTGAGGCTGGAACATTTTCTCTTCCTTGGCTGGTTTAGTGGTGGTGCACAATGACTAAAAAGAAAAGCAGAGGGAGATGATGCACAAAAGTGAGAATATAGTGGAGGAAACAGAAGCAGAGATTGATGTAAAGAGAGTGAGGCTGAGATGAGGACTTTGCAGGGGATTGTGGGGAGCCTATGAGCAGAGATTGAGCGTCCCAAGGGAAATTAGCAGTGTAATGATACCTAGTGTCTGATAGCCTTTGAAGACTGTTTCTTGCAGCTGTTTAAGCCAACCTGGCAGCCTTGGCCCTGAAGCTGGCACTTCCCATGCTGAACAACAGGACTTGACATTTGCAAGCGAAATTACATAGTTTCTGAAAGAAGTGATAATGTACTAAGGATTTCCACCATGGCAGTGAAAGAAAATAATATTTGTCAGATAAAGAAACAACACAGAGGAAGAAGCAGAATTTTTTTTTCTGCAAAATTTGTATATTTTTAATAAAATCACCAAGAATTCCTCTTGTAATGCTGTTATCCAAACAGCACCAGTGCTCTTTGGCACTGCAAAGAGAAAATGGTTATACGGGAAAAGGCACCTGGATTTACACCAGTGTCGATGAACATCAATATTTGACTGATGTTCTCTCCCTGAGGAAGGCCATGGTTATGAGCATCTGTGTGCTTAGAACAGTCCAGAACTTTTTATTTTTATTTTGTGCGTGATTTTGGCTGATGCTTCCTCTCTTGGCTGAAGTGTACACTGCTCTATTTCTTTATTTTTGTGCTTTGCTTGCATTGGGGTCTCCTTTTCCCTCCTCCTCCTTCTTTTACCAAACTGCCAGGTTCCGAGATACGCAGCAGTAAATAAAAAAAAGAAAACCAGAGAGAAAACTGACAACCCATTTCACATTGCCCTTTTCAAAGGACACGACAAGTTACAGAAAATACAGCGGAGCACCGGCAATAAAGGCATGCAGCAAGGAAAGCCGTCTCACCAAGCCGGCTCTTCTCCCGGCTGGCTGCCGGGCGGCCCCGCGGGGATGGGGCGGCACTCTCGGGGGTGCATGGGCTCCTCTCCCGGCCTGCCCGTCCCGCTTCCTGCCTGCCTGTCCCCTCCGTGCCATCCCTCCGTGTCCCCGGCCCTCCCGCTGCGCCCTGTCCATGGTGCTGAGCGGCGGCTACAGACCTCGCTCCTCGCCCCGCGCCGGCAGCACGGGAAGCATTTTTCTTTCAGGTTCATTAGGCTTCTACCTTGAATTGCTGATGCCTCCGTGGTGCAACAGATGTTTTCCAGCCGGGATTTTCCTCTTTTAGCCACCCTAAGAAGGCACGGAGATTAATTAAAGCCACAGTCCTCATAGGTGAATTGGCTCTCCACACACTCAGGAGGCTCTCTCACTTTCCATGGTTGTATCTTCATCAGTTGCTTTCATAGGAGAGAGGATTAGATCAACACTGAAAACGCCTTCCGCCTTGATTTGTTTGTGTGTTTACTTTTAATTTTTAGGATATCTGCAGAAATAATGAGAAACAGCAGGGAATGAGAAACTGATTGAGATGGATTGTTTTGTGTATTTGGCTTGTGATGACCTTTGGGGAAAGTGGGTATTTAATTTTTACTGATGTTGTAAAGGCACAGACAAAGTCCTGACCTTTCTGATCCGGGGTGACCACTATGAGCATCCCACTGAGAATTAATTACAATTGCCTGGAGCGGCTCCAAGCAGCATTTATTAGAGCACTATAAATGTGGTAAAAGCGATCAGTATGCCTGGGAGAAGCCATTCCATGTGCCTGCTGTGATATCAAAGAGAAGCTCAGACTTGTCGGTTTGTTGTATTGTTTTTCTGTTCATTAACAAGACTGAAATAGGAGAGACAGCATTAGAACTCGAGGGCAAACATTTCCCATCATTCTGCTCTCCAGACAGATACTTTTGTATTAGATTAAGGCACAATAGATAGAACTGAGCAGAAGAAAAATCAAATGCCTCCCGAAGAGACAGGACATGGTGCAATTCCCTGATTGTACAAAGCTGTACAAAGCACAGTACAACAGCTTCTTCTAGCAACCTCCTAGAAATGTAAAGTGGAAGTGAACAGAATGCTCTGTACAAGGAAGTACTTAACACTGAAGGTATGCTATGATGCCATTATAAATTAGCATCTAGCAAAAAGCTGGGACTGTTAATCCCAAGGGAACTTAAGTCCTTTTCCCCAGAGATCTGTCTAAAAATGGAAAATCAGTTACATGTTCAAAGTTTAGCCAGAACTATTTTCTATAAGATACAATGATTTTGTCTGATACTCTGACAAAAGAACCGGAATTGAATAAGAAGGCTTAAATACAAATTGTAAAACCATCAATTTTTTTGAGAAAGATTTAATTGGGAATGAGGATGAAAAAGCCAGAAATGTGGATTAACCTAAAATGGAAAGGGCAGCCAAGTTACAGCAGATGGTTTTTTCTTGTTCTTTGAGTGCCTTATAATGAGGAAAATATGCTATGTAATGACAGTTGTTTCTAAACCAACTTTTTATTTCAGCTGGGAGAGCATGTGTGAAATGTGGTTTCCCATACAGCACTGGTTGAAAAAGGAGAATGAAAAAGACATAGCTGCAGACAATCTGTATTGAATTGTTTTAGTTGCAGAGTTCCAGAGCTCGGTTTGATGTATGATAGGAAAGACAGCCATCTCCCATTCCAGCTAAACCTGAACGAGCAAATAGCCTCTATTTCTCCTTGCTGCCTCGCCTCCCTGAGCATCTACATTGCACAAAGGCTCTGCTATTCTCTTTCTGCAACAAAGCCTCCCAATAGCCCTTTCTGTGGGTTGACCAAGATTTCTTTATTCTGACAGGTTTTCCTTCTGTCTTGTTGTGGTTGCTGTTATTTCCTTCCAGTATCAGTTAAGAATTCCTCTTGCAATGCTGTTATCCAAACAACACATTTTCCTACAACTGAAAAATTGCTGTTAAGAATTACTTAAAATCTCCCCCTCGTTCCACTTTTTTTTGTTCCTTTCTATCCAAAATGGGGTTGAGAGGGGGAGGGAGTGAAAGAAAATGGAAGAGGCAGCCTATTCTATATGACATACGCTTGATTTCCCAGCAAGGCTTAATTACCATTGGGAGTAAGGACTCCTGTTCCTTTTGACACAGCGAGCATTCAGAGTGCAGCCAATGCCTCTTGCCTATTCCAGTTTGCATGCACAGGGATGAGATTTGATTGTGCATGGGAGCACGTGTGAATACAATATGAATTGTGTATGAGGAAGGAGAGCCTAGGCATGTCCCCTGAAGGCCACAGGCATCCATGCAGTTTTCAGGCAGATGTAAGACCCACAGAAAATGATACTTTTCCTGCTCTTTTCATATCAGGTTTCATCTTGCAAAGACATGAGCGCGCTGACCCAGAAAGTACAGGTGGAACTTCGAAACTGCTGTGTAGCTCAGGCAGAAGGGCCTATGATAACGCAAGGGCAAGGGAGCCTTGCAGGACTGAGCTCATGACTGATATCTGAAGGGACTCGTGCTTCATGCTTCATGGGTACACAAATCTAATTGGAGACAACAGGAGGCTTAGGATACAATGTGCAAGATGGAAACCTATCACGGTGATTGCTCTTCAACTTTGCATAATGACATGTGCATTGTCCTTTGAGGAGGAACAGGATTTCCCTTGATTTTGAGTTTAAAATGTAGCAAGATTCTATTAGCACTAGCCAAAAAGAATAAAAGCTAGAGGATTCACATGCTGAAGCTATGTTGTTAAAGACAATAAAGAATAAGCTTCAAAATAAAAGAAACTAATAAATACAGACTTCTAAAACTTAATTAAAAAGAAAATTGTAATTTTCAAGATCAATCATTGTGATGTGGACCATCAGTCATGTGGGCAAACACTCACATACAAATTACTTACTGATGCTCAAAATCTAAGGACTTTCTTTGAGTGAAAATCCAACTTTTCCCTGCCTGGTATCCAAAATGCCCAGTGCTCACTGTCTACTCTGAAATATGGTTTTTTATCTTTCATGCAAATACCAAGTGTTCCTTAATAGAAACAAGAGGCAATTAATCAAACTTAATATACTCATAAATTTTAAGGAAATTCTTAACTTCAGCCCCTTTTAAAACATTGGTATATACAGAGGTTTTTAACATTGCTAGACATTCTTTTAAGAAGCTGGAAAAGATTGTTGGGAAAGCAGTGATCAGGAAACAGTTAGCAAATGTTCACTACTACAATGGAAAACTGCTGCCTGAAATTCTCCAGGGATGTGTCCTGAGTTTGGTAATGTTTTGGTATTTACTTCAGGGACCTGGATGATGAAGTAGAAAGTATGTTTAGCACATTTGCAGATGTCACAAAGCTGGTGAAGTAGCAATCAAAGTGATCCTGACAAATGGGACAGCTGGCCAAAAAAACTAGGATGAACTTACTTCAAAGAGATGAACACAAGGTCTGCACTTAATCTGGAAAAATCAAGTGCATTAACACAGAATGAGAAACAGCTGACTAGGCAGAAATTTTGCTGAAAAAGATGTTGAGGTTGCAGTGACTCAAAAGGAGGATATGTATCAACAGTGTCATACTATTACAGAAAAAGCAAACATGAGGCTTTGCTGTTAAGAGCTGCATGTCTAGTTCTGGGCAGTGAACTTCAGCAAATGTGGAGGCAATTCAAAAGAAAGAAAGAAAAATGACCAGAGAATTAGAAAACATGTCCAGTGAGGCAAGAAAGAAAGAGCTGGGCCTTTAATTTATTGAATGAATGACTGGAGAGACGTGAGAAGCTTTCGAATAATCACAGGTTGTTGTCTGTTATCTGTATCCATTGCGGATATCAAGAGAAAAGAATGTGCTAAAATTACATCATGGAAGAGTTACATTAAATATTAGCAAAAAGTTTTTGACAATAGAAACTAGGCAAGAATACATGAGAAAATGGTGAAATTCTCTGCTTTAGATTAAATACCTTAAAATAATAACCATATTTCTCTCATTTATGCAGGCTTGGCACAGTAAGGTGGGTTAAGAGAACTTTCTGCCATTTTAGTCCCATTTTCCATGTCTCTATCACTACTCTCACAATTTAATTCTAGTGTTAAATTTTCTATTTGCAGTTAATTTACATGCATCTTTGAAAGGTGGTCTCAGTAACACTCCATCTCACCTCTATGACTCATACATTTAATTTTCTTCTGGCGCTCTCTAACTCTTACCTCTACCTTAACACCTAAATCCTTTACATCTCAGCTTCTTCCTCTCTGGGACACCAGATGCCAAGTCCACTGGACAAGCCTAACTGGTGATCCAAATGTCTCTAGAAGCTGGGGTCAGGGAGTTGGAGAGTGGCATCTCAACTGGAAAATAAACTCCTTGGTCAAGCTGCTGGAAGGAGACAGCTTCATCGGCCTTGTGTCACTCCCCTGTCACACAACAGGATATAACAGCTCACTTGTCACAGCACTCCTAAGAGGAAGCTGTGTGCAACGGGCTAGGGAAAAGTTCACTGCTGTGCATCCTTGTACATTTGGTCATTTGATCCCTGCCATCTAAATGTCTGTGCATAAAAATAAGCTGATACTTATGAGGCAGACACTGAGATCAGTAATCAGGGTGCTTCCATGACAGCTATATTCCTATGAGATATGTACAGTTGAAATGGATGGATTTTATATTTTTCCTATTTTTAGTCATTTTTTTTACTATACTCCCCATGTTTGTTTGCTATGTAATATTCCTCCTAACAATTCCAGGATATAAAGAAGTGGGTGCTGCTGGGACATTCCAAGGTTTTGAACAAGTTTGGGTTTGGTTCTGCAGTTTTGGGCATCCATGTGTCATTCAAAGTACTTTCATATCTAAGGCAAATTACAAGGGTTCAAATATAAGCCAAAGCTACTTCTTGTTTTGATACCTTATCTTCACTCTGTCCCCTTGACTTTCCCAAAGTCAGAGATGGTAATGGAGTACAACACTGAGGCACTCACTCTTTTCTATGGATGAGAAGAGAGATTTCTAAGGGGCCCTAAGGGACCTAGATGATAACCTCTTGCTGAAAGTCAGTGGGAAATGGATGGCTGCAATCTCTGTTGGTAAACTTTACCCTTGAGTGAGACAAGAGAGACAGACAAATCAGATGGAGTGAGGCTACCAGTAACTATTGTACATCAGGCTGGGAGCAATCAAACATAGTTATCATGAATCTTTCAATATCCGTGTCTGTTTATGGGCTTGGTAGAGTGAGAGAGCAGCTAGGGAATTCCCAGAACACTGCATAAATCCTTTGACACTGAACAATATGTTGTTATTCCTTACCCTTTTATTTTTCTGCAAGAAAGCCTATTTTTACCCATATAAGAGACTTTTTCTCTCTTGACATTACACCCCTGTTATGATTGGTGGCCGTAAGACAAAGAGGCACAGAAATTTAGGAAAGGACTGATGGGTTTGTAAAACGCTATAGTGAATCTAGCCAGGAGAAAAAAAAAATCAGCTTATCTATAGCTGATGTTTGTTACAGTACACTTTGAAACATTTCACACTGTTCTGTTTGCTGAAACCCAACTATCCTTGTGCCCTTCCCTTTCCTCTTCCCTTCCTCTAACTATGGTTCCCAAATTTTACTTTCATCCCATTAGTCCCAGCTGTGCAACACTAAATCAACAGTGCACTGTTGCACTTGACTAACTACAGCTTTCTGTATATAATTTTTTAATCTCTCAGGGAACTTGGAATCATGTCTTTCCTGTGTTTATTTTTATAAAGGGAGCTTGTTCAACTGGCAACGCTGTAAAACCATTAAGAGAGTCTGTCCATGCCCACTATAGATCACCAGTCCTTGCTTCATAGGATATCCTGCTACACTGCCCTCCCAAAATGTCAGGGCCACCAAAGAAAAACGAGTGCTTTGCATAGTGAATAGTTTTTATGACTTACAGTTAATGGACCTTACTATTAATTGGCAGAATTACAACTCCTGTTTAGTTGATGAAAGTAACTGTCTTGAAAAGTTATTAGGCTTCCTTTTGTTCTTGCTTCCCTGCATCTTTTTTTTTCTCAAGATTGATTACACAGTGACTCTTTGAACTTACAGTGAATATTTCCTTTGAGAATCTACTTGCATCTTGGTTTCATATTCTTTGCTAGTCTTTCAGTATTCCAGCAATACAGGGATAGTAACAGGAAAACAATAAATAAAAAGCAAAATAATTAATAGTCTCAGGAAAGTATTCCTGAAAAATGTGAGTCATATGGTAATACCAAGAACATTGAAAATATGAATAGCATGAGAAATACATATGCAGCCTTATCAAGGCTAAACAGTGATAAAGGGAAATAAACTCCATTAACAGAGATGTTGTAATTCATAGAGCATCTTAGGCTGTGCAATGTCTGTATCTGCTGGCTATCCTAAATCAATAACTTCAGTCAAGACACGGCTCCTCTTTCTCTGGGGTGCGGCTGTGGATGGAGGGAAAGCTATTTATTTCAAAAGCTGATTCAGCAAGAAACTCTGCAGGGGCCTATCAATGTACTGTTAATAATCAGAGATGCTGTAATGATTATCGGTGGCATTGTAAATCATTTGTGCAACACTATTTCTTTTAACATTATTCAGTAATTCAGTGTTTCCTGAAAGACAAAAAGGTTTTCATATCATAAAATATGCTCTCCAGCAGGAAGCAACAAGCTGTATAGCAGGCTTTCAAAATATTGTTTCTTCTTATACTGTATCCTTTCTTTGTGTGTGTGAAATTAACTATTCAAGAAAAGGAGGTCCTTATAAATTTGATCTAAACCAGTGATATCATAAGCAGACATGAAGAAAATGTCATGCTCACTTCCATTAACTCATCTTGGTTTCAGTCTCCAATAACCCTCCCTTTTCATTACCTTCTGAAGTCTGGTTCTTCCTTCAAGTGAAATTAATAGAAGATCAATCCTGGATATTTCTTGGTGTGCCAGTCTAAAACTCTATGTACTCCCTTCAGAGGGTTTTTCTGAAGCATGATTTAACTTAAAAATAATATTGGTTCATACAAATGCTGATTCAATTATTCCTTGTATTAAATTTAACCACCTTTCTTTTTCTCTTAATGAAAACTCAGTACCAGTTCAACGCAAATGGTTTGGCAGATTTGTCTTATTTGCAAATTCAAAGGCAAGGTCAAATCAGCAGTAATAAAGCTGTGACTGAGTTCCTTTCTTACAAGATCTAGATTTTATTAGAAATGGCATTAAAAATGTCATGAATACAGAGGAGAAAAATGAAAGCTAAGAAGTAATCCAGGAGACTGAGATGTAGCTGGAACGAAATAAATGTTAATTAATACCTTGCATCACACGCGCTACTTACTTATATTGATGGAGCAGAAAAAAATTACTAGTAGAAATAGGTCTGTTTGAAATTAATATTTTGAAAACTTCAAGATCCAATTTCAGCATGAAAAAAGGACTACTGAATGAGCATGGATGCTTCTGTATTGTAACAAAAGCAAGTAATTTTTCTTCTGTTTTATTTTGCAGTCTTTGAAGAGTTTCCACTTGCTGCATATGTGTTTTAGCAAAAATACTCAATTTTGAGTTCTGAAAAACCTTGAGACTATTTTGCTCCTATAATTTTTGTCCCACTAAGACCTTATGCTGAGTAGAAAGCCTGCTGCTTCCCTCTTTCAGGGTTATGTTACTTAAAGACTTCTTTTCTATTTACTTTGCTAGTGATCATAAAACTGTCACCATCAGCAGTTCAAAGCTGGCTTGCTGCTTTTTGCTGTGTGACCTGGAGTGATTCTCAGCGGTTGCTTCTTACCATGACTGATACAAGTACCTCAAATACAAATAATTTTCCTGAAAATTATAGCAATCCTACATGTTGGTGCTTGTTTTGGGTTGTTGTTGTTGTTTTGGTTTTTTGTGAAAAGGGGGGGATGCTTGTAAGCCTGCAACTTTGCTGTAAGGCAAGATGCATGTAACTGAAGTGGTACAGCCTCGTTTGAGTTCAGTAAACTTCGAGTAGCCAATTGACTGGAGACGGTGTTTAAAAAACTCAGCTTTCAGCTGTGATTCTTTTTATTGACTAAATTGTATTTATTAAACATGACTCCAGAAGACAGTGGCTGGCTGCCCCTTCAGTTTTCCACAGCCTTAAACACCACTGTTTCACCGCTCCTCGGGGTCCAAGCGTCTGCAGCGGAGCAGCCTGAGGCTCCATGGATGAGGGCAGGCTGCTGAGCTGGTTAGATCTCCTGCCCATCACCGCGATGGGTCCTGCCTGCTCCTCTTCTGTAGAGCATTATTCCGAATCATGGTCACGGGGGTGTTCCCGACCTCTTTGTCCCATACAAAGGCCAAGCAGAGACGCTATTAATCCGGACAGCCTGCTGAACTGGGCAGAGCAGCTGGTCGTCATCTTCATGAGCTTGCTGGTTTTGGGTGTCCTGTGTTGGTTGTCATTAGTTATTAAAACCGCCCGGGCCATTAAAATCCATTTAGCGGTTGTTCTACCCAACCTGCCCTTCCAAAATCTGATTTTCGTGATACACTCCCACCTACTTTTTTCCTAAAGGCTTTGCGGCGCGCAACAGAAGCCCCCGCTACAGGGATAACCAGGGAGGACGGCAACTCGTGCTAAGCTGGAAGGGGCCCATTGCTGGGGATGGGTCGGCAGCTGCAGCCGTCGCAACGCACCTGCCCAGCGGGGAGAGAGCCCGTCTGGATAAACATGGATGTCTTTGGGGCCCGGATGCCCAGGAGCTGGATTCAGCAGGAATTGGGTCGCAAGGGCAAGAAAAGGGCAGCGAGGGATGGATGTGCCTGGGGCAGTCGGGAACGAGGGCAGAAGCGCCGCAGAGGCCTCTTGGGGGCAGAAAGGGGCCGGGGCGGTGGCTGGGTGACAGCGCTGACCCCGCGAGCGACGCGAGGGAGGCGACAGATGGCCCCGGGGACTGCGGGGAAGCGCTGTCCGGCAGCCGGCCTCCGGCGGGGAAAGGGCGGCTCGGCCACTGAGGGAAGCTGCTCCCGAGGGGCACGTGGGTCTCGGGGGCCGTCTGGGGGCCCCAGGGCAGCCGCCACACCCTGGGCGCTTGGACGGTCTCACAGGGCCACGCGGGCCCCAGGTCAGGGCTGGCAGCTGTCGAGGCGGCCGCGAGAGAAACGAGCGGATGAAAGGAAGGATGGGTGAGGGAGGGAGCGAGGGATGGAGGAGGGACGGAATTGCCATCCCCCGCGCCCGGCCGCTCGCCAGCCCCAGGTAGCGGCCGCTGATTGACAGCTGTCCCCGCCCCCTCGGCGCTCTCATTGGTCGCTCATCATGCCGATCAGCGCTGGGTGCCGCCATGCCCTGCTCCCCATTGGTGGGCTGAGCCCCGCCCCTCGCGCACGAGCCATAAGGGCGGTGAGCGGGCGGGGCCCGCGGCTAAGGGGGCGGGGCGGCGGCGGCTTAGCCCGCGAAGGCGGCGAAGGCTGGAGCGCTGGAACGGCGGCGGCTGGAGCGGGATGGGTCGGAGCGAGGCGCCAGGTGGGTGCGGGGCTCTGCCATAGCCCCCGCGGCCACCGTGCAGGGAGGGCGGGCGGCGGCGCTCAGAGGGTCCTTTCCCCGCCTGTGAGGAGCGCGAAGGGGGAGCAGCCGCTTTTTAGCGGTCTCTAGCCCGCGGGGATAATCCCGGCGCTGCCCTGCGGGAGCCCCCTTTCTCCTCCCGGCCGCGGCGGGGGCGCCGGTGGGTCGCTCCGGAGGTGCTGGCTGTGCTCAGCTGGTCCGGGCTGAGCTGGCCGTCCTAGGGCCCTCTCGCCTCAGCTTTGTTCCGAGTCCTCCCGCCGGCCTCGGCCCCTCGCCGGTCCCTGGAGCCGCGGGGCGCGTTCCCCTTCCCCCGCTGCTCTCGGGGGGGAAGCTCCGGAGCTCTCAGTGCGTGGGGTCGGGGACGGGCCCACGAAATGTTCCCCGTGTTCCCCGGAGCTCTCCGTCCGGGCGGCGGGAGCTCGGCGCCCGTTCCCGGGAGCCGCCCGCCCAGGAGCTCCTTCTCCGCTCGTGTTCGGCCCCCGAGAGCGGCCCCCGCGGCGTGGCACCGGCCGGGCTTTCCGATGTCCAGCGCTCTTCAAGTACTTAGAAATAATTGTCTTCGGCTTTGAAGGGCGCTAGGAGTCCTTGACAGCTCGGGAACTTATAAACCCTTCCTGCCCCAGCACGTTTTGGTTTTGGTCTTTTTGGGGGTTTTTTTGGTTTGTTTTGGTGGTTTTTTGTGTGGCTTAGTTGTTTTCTTGTTTTTTTTTCTACTTGGTTCTTAAGTGAATGTGTCGCTGAGAAGAAGCCTGGAGTCTGTGTGAGTGCAGGCGTGTGAAGACAGGGATTTGTCTCAACTGCTCAGTGTCTAACACTGACCTAAAAGCAGTTAAGAAATGCTTTGTTTATTCTCTTTCTTTCTGATATAGTTCAGTAATCGCTGCAGATAACAGGAGAAGGGCTGATAGTTTTAGGTAGAGCAGTAATCTGTGAAGTGGGGCCAGTACTTGAGTGGTGGGTTATTGGATACAGTTGTGAGACTCCTTGATAGAAAACACTTCAAAACACAAGTGGTGTAGTGTGTGTGATATTTGTGCATAGGAATAGGAAAAAGCTGTAGCTCTTTGTAAACTACAGGAATAAGAATTCAGTATTCCTGTAAGAAAAAGAGGGGGGCAAATTATGAAAGCAGCCAGGAAGTTTGAGAAACTTTAAATCTGGGGATGAGGAGGTTGTTTTGTCTTGCCTGTCATGCAAGACTGGCCTTCTTTTTAAAACTTTAGATAGGGAATCAAAAAATACTACGTTTAGAGGAGACAGACTGTTGTTTTGACTTTGGCTGATACAGTATTTTCCATAAACTAATAGTGAGTGTACTTGAAGAGAGGAATGAAGTAATGGAATAAGGCTGCAGTTCTTATCCTCCAGTGTACTGTCCCGCACTACAGCGATCTGTAGTTCAGATGCAAAGTTATGTGGCCTCTAATATGTGGAGTCTGATGTGATACAAATTAATTATGCTAGAGAAGTGCTCAAGCTGGAAATATGTGAAAGTTACTGGTTGCAGTACTTGTAAACTTCAAGGATTGAAGATTAAACCCTGTGTTTGAGCTGTGGAACTAAGCTTTGTTAGTTGTTATGCTACAGCTTTTTGCCTTTCCAGTTCTTATCAGAAGAAAATATTCTAAGATGGAAGGACAGTTATCTGCCCACAGGCCCCAAGTCATTCTTAGTAAGAATTATGATGCTATCTGCAGCTATTCATTTGAGACTAGGACCATAATATGTTTCTCTTAAAATGATGTGGAAACTTGATTTGTTTCCAGCTGAATTCTGGGGATGAGTTGTGCAGCGCAAACTTTTTCTGTCCCTTGCTGGAAGATTAGTTTTGTGTTTATCTAGCTAGTGGCAGTATGAATGGAGTTATTAGGCAGTGAACACAGAGGTTTTGTTGTACATGAAATAATGTATAATTGAGCCAGTCCTCTTCTCATTTTCCATGGCTATTTTCCTCAAATAAAGAGAAAATAGAAAACATTTTTTTAATCAGATACTGAAACAATAGTCTTGATTATACGCAATAGTTATAGAAATTGAATAGTCTTTGTTAATCTTTCTATTTGTCCATGGAGGTATTAAAAATAACTTTACATGTCAGAAATTGAATTGCTTGTGCTTTAAAAGGTATTTGCGTTGCAGGAGTAAGTTAATGTGGCTTCAGGTTCGATTTATATGGTATAACACATGTGACATTTCGTAGTTAATAACAGCATAAACTTGTTTTGTTTTTCAGTATATGCCTTGTCTTTAAAACATGCCTCAAGGGATCATGATTTTAGGAGTAGCAATATAAACTCCTTGTACATCAGCTACTCTTTGGTGTGCCTGCTTTAGCTGAGATTTATTTACTTTATTTATTTTCTTCAGTGAGAAGGAACATGCCATTTACTTTTCTGAAACAAGAATAACTCTGTCTGCGGGCAGTATTGCTGTATGGAGGAAAGAGAAAGAAAAGGCGTCATCTGACAGATGATAGAGTGTTTTGAAGTGTCTTATACAGTGATGAGAAGGACAGGGTTTCTGAAAAGCTAACCAAACCAGACCAGATACATCGGTGAAGAATTCCAGAAGAGCTGACGGTGGCTGAGTGTTTCTGTCACTGTACCAGTGTAACGTGGATGGTAAATTAGCTTTCATGCCTTTGCAAGTCATCATTTTTTGATAAAACTTCCTGCATAAGCAGTCACATATTAGTGTATACTCTTTGCTCTTTTGAGCAGTCCTAGAGCACCGTCTTCTAGAGCTCTTTTGACTGCTTTGTGTAAGAAAGGAGCAAAAAACCACTGTTGCAGGTAATTTCAGTCTGCTCTTGTACGCCTGTCTTTAGCTGATGTGTACTTAATGTTGTCTTGTAACTGCACTGGAATATAATACAGGTTGTGTAATACAACCCTTCTTGGACTTTTCAGTTCAAATGGGATGTATTATTACTTCCTGGTTCATGTGTGGCTCCAGCGAAAATTATTAGACAAGCTGTAGTCATTACTTTTGTTTTTATTTTATTTTTACTTGCATAGGATCTGAACTTCAGGCAGTGTATCACATGCTGACCAGGCTGTGTGTGCCCAGTGGGTTTTGATACTAAGCTTTGTTATTTATTTCAATTGCAGAAATAAATTATTACACAGTACTGGTGGGGAGCAATTGGTTTTGTCAGGCTAATTTCTTAGTTCTCTAATTTTAATGGCATTCAGTGTATGGAGATCATTGATAGGATCAGATTACAAATGTCTTCCAGTGTAGGATGTAACTGTACTGTGCCTTCGGAAGCTTCCCTGTTTGAGGAGTACGATGAGTTGCAGGCTGTCACTGCTTACTCTCTTAAAAGAAAAGGTGGAGGTAGAGGTTGGCTGTTAACTGCTCTACATGGAAGGCTCACATACAGAATATCTGTAATCTAAGAAAAATCAGTGTCTCCACCGACAATTAAGTTGAAGCACCTTGAGTCTTAGCTCTGTAGCCGAGCTGCCAAAGCACTTTACATTCTCTCCTCAGGACTTAGTCTGCCTTTAGAGGTAATAATGACAATAACCTCAAGTTACACCAGACTTACTTGTTAACGTTTTAACCAAATCTTTTCCTTCACATTTAACTACTATTTAGATCTAAGCCAGCCTTTGATAAAAGCTGTTGAAATACTGCATTGTTTTGTTTACTGATAAAGCACAGTTGTTATTCACCCCTCTTTTGAAAATTCAAGTAACTGAAATATTTTTAGCTGCTGATGGATGTAATTTCTTTTGCCACAAGGAGAACCAAAACTTTTGTGAAGAAATTAAGAAGTGTGTACAAACAGCTGAAGATCAAGATGGCAGCCTTTGTGCTGATATAAGCTGCAAACTTGGATTATCTTTGATTTCTTTCTTTTTGGCAGGTGAGGTAGCTGGAGAATTATTCTGAAGGCTTCTAAGTATGATAAATATTTGTTGGATTTGCTGGTTTTTATTTGTGTTAAGCATTTATAGGTGTCTGGAATTTCAACTTGTTGTGAATTAGTTTTTCCTTTCCCATACTGAAATATTCTGCCATTGAACTGATGGTGTTTTCTGGGTTTAGAAGCAACCTTGAATGTATGGGGTTTTCTTTTTGTGGATGTCTCAATTCAGCAGAATTTTAGTAACTCTTTCAAGATTCTTGGAGCCCCTTCCTATCTAACAAATGCAATCTCTTTATTCTAACAAATTTGGTAGCCAAATTCAGAGATGGAGAGGACAGCATGTGTTTCTATTGAGTGTAAAGCATAGTATGCCAGATTTATTAAATATTTTGGTTTTGTGTTTTCATTATACTCGTGCCACTTGCATGCTTGAACTGGTTTACTCTTATATTTTCAGGTATATGTTTTAGAAGCAGAAAAATTGAGTATTATTCAGTACTTCAGCTGACGAATCCCGGGTTTCTTGGGCGTATTCACAGTAGCAAATCACTTTGCTGGTAACAAGTAATAGTTGGAGAACTTGTATATGCAATGGGTGATGCATAATACATCAAAACGTGTTAATAGTATCCAGTGCATGTTGGAATTGATTTCTTGATGTTGGTTCTGAAATCCCATAGTTGGAAAGGTCAGTATCAAGTGATGCTGAGGAGGAAAACCATTCATCTGCTATGGACTTGGTGGCATCCTAACAGAGCAACAGGCAGCTGTGGGGACCAATGTACTAGAAGACAAGGCATGAAAAGCTCATTTTATTTTGGAACTTTAAACAGGCTTTGGAAACAATTCTTTGAGAAGTTTTTCTGCCTCATTACATGTGAATGGATAAATGAAGTTTGAACTTGTGACTTAGAATGGGGACTTTAGTGGCAGTGTGGCTTTTCAGTTTGTTTTTCTGCAGCAGTTAGGTCTTGCTGATGAGTTTTCTATAGAATGTTGAAATTCTCTGGAACTTACATCAGCACAGGTTTACTGCAGGGTTATTTCCTGGGAAAAGTAGTGTTTTCCTTTTTAAAGCTTGATGGCTACTTTGAATGCTTAAACAGCTGCAAACATGGACAAGAGCACATCACTTCAAATGAAGCCTTAGATTTCATGCTGACTTTGAAGACTGTTGTATCAGTGTTTTCTGCATGGGGAATATTGAAGTTTCATCTCACCTTTGCATGCCAACTAGAGCTGAAGTGGAGCTGTAGTTATATCATGTTTAAAGAAGATATCTTGGTGAAGTTATACAAGTGGTTTGGTTACAGTTTAGATTATTTAACTGAGTAGCAGGAGAAGAGTATTTGTATTTGCTAGACAAGCAGCTGTGAAAACCATGTGCTTTCTATCCACCCTTCTTTTGGCAGAAGGAATCAGGAACTAACATTTAAGCAGCATATTTTTTTCCCCTTGATGGAGATCCTGTCTCCTGCTCAGCCAGCTTGCTTCTCTTAAAACTTTCCCTTCCAATCCTACAAGTCTTGCACCTGTTTCTAGCAAGTAAAGAGTTGTAAAGCTTGGGCATGGTAAGTGTGATAGACCTGAAGGTTTAAAGGAGGAGCTACAAATGCCTTCCAGAGGAGTGCCTGAGAATGTACCAGGGTATAATCTTTCAGCCCTTGCATGAAGTGTAGCTATTATAACATTTGCCTCTGTCATCAATCACTGTTCATGCTCTTGTAGACTATGCTGAAATTTCAGGTATCCTTTGAGTCAGAGTGGGTAGCTCCACACAAGTGCACACCGAACATTAGGAGCTACACCCAGTTATAGCTCAAACTATTCATGCTCTGAAGACAGATCTTCATATCTAGTTGCTGAATTTCTGTGCTGGGTTTACACTGATAACGACAAGAGAAGCTTCCATGTTGGTAGACTAATAAGTGGTTAAGTTTTTAACCTTAAGGATTTTTATTATTCTGAAGTGTCTGCATCTGAAATACTATTGTAGCATCATTGGTATTCTGATCATTTTTCTAGAATACTTGCCATCTGACTGGAGATGTGTGCTTTGCAAAAGCTTGGTCTGGTCTCTGTGCTAACAATTCTGAGGGCCTTGAAGCTTGTGTGGGTCTGCAGCTTGGTGTCATGCTTGGTCACTCAGCTGGCTGAAGCATTGTCTGACTAGTTGGCTTGATGCTGGAGCAGGTTTAGCAGTCTTCAGTAATTTCTGTATCTTGGATGGTGATGGCAAGGTTCTGTTCAATGGGATTTAGGACTCTTATTTGCAAAAACTGGGGAGAGGCAGGTAGTACTCCACGGTTGGGAAAAATGTCAGAAATTCTGTTCTCTTAGCTGCTAGGAACAGACGAAATATTTTACATTGCTTAGTAAATTGGTCCAGTTACTCTTTCTGTGAGTTATTAATGAAGGGCAGAGTCAAATATTGTAGCAGACTGAACCCTCATTTTAAACCCCTGGCTTTCTGAAATGTAAAGAAGTAAATCTTATGTAGTATGTAGTCCAATCTGCATGTTTCTGTTAGCCATTTTGTCTCTTAATCTGAAACTGTTGAGGCAGCAGTGAAATAACCACCTTTGTTGGGTATGTAGTATTACTGCTGCTTGCAACAACGGCTGCTGAAACCAAATCTGTTCTCTTGCTGTTCCATGCTTTAAAATGAAGCTGTTAATGTTTTGCACGCCACTTCCTCATTTGCATTTTCTGTTCCACTTCCTCTTGCTGCAAACTCTCGCTGATGCATTTTTTCTGAAGTCTTCTATTTCCCTTCAGAACTCTCTTCTTTATCCTAGTATTCCCTGTAAAAAAGAAAATCATGAAAACTTCTGCTTTGTGTCATTTCTAGTAAAACCCACAGATGCCTTATTTTTAGAGTGAAATACTTGGAGATGTAAACAGATTAAACCCCAACTAACCACAGCAAAAACCCTTCCCAGTTGCCACATGCATCCCCGAAGAAATTTAAAATGGAGGGAAGTAGATGCAAGACGTGAAGTGTAAATCCTTGCCAAATGTAAATCCTTCTTCCCTTAGCTGAGTGAACTGCTTACTATCAAATTTCTTTAAGCCACAGAATGTTGTTTTTGGCAGGAACATCAGAAAGAATTTTCTTTCTTTTAAACAGTTGTTGTTTGGAAAACAAGCATATGTTTGGCATCATCATGGATTTCCAAAAGAGGGAAAAGTGATTTTATTTTCAAAACATATAGTAGAATTGTATTTTCAGCAGAATCAAATGTTAAATGCTTCTTGAAGCTTAAGTATAATAGTGTGTCCATGTAGTTGGTTGTGAAGGTTGAAACAACAAGTACGGTTAGCCCCAAAGCTGCTAAATGCTAATCCAAGCTTGGCAAGTGTTTTTCTCTGCCAAGTGAGCTGAGGAAGTTAGAGAAGCACATAGGCAGCCTGTAATAATAGTTTTATAAAGCAAACTTAAATGTTTGGGTTCATATGTAAAAAAGTGCAGCCTCATTTTATACATTTGGTAATGGTTATATTAACTGTAAGGCCTGTGACTCTAAATCTGTAGTTTTAGTATCTCCACTATTATTCATCTTGGTGGAATTAGTGCTGTTAATGCTTTTGATTATGAAGCATTAGAAAGCACCATGGATTAGGTTTTGTGAACTTAAGGGATGACAGCCTAAATAGTGAACAGCTTTGATTTGTTGGTCAAAGGTAACTTTCTTCATGCCTCATCACAGAACAATAAACACAGCATAAAGCAGTCCGGGTTACTCAAAGAATTTTGTCTAGGTTCATTCAGCTATAGGGACAGGCTGAGAAAGGCAAAAAATGGTGTGCTTTAGCACTGAGTGGGAACATCAGGGGGATTGAACTGTGAGGGTGAGAAGTGTGGGTGTTGAATCTAGAGGAATAAAACTAGTGAATTTAATTGAGGGTCACTGAGAGTTGTTGTAGTCTCTTTAAGATGTTTAACTTGGTATTTTAGATCTGAAATATGGAGGAAACCTTCAAACAAAAGCTTGTCTGAAATATGAAGCTGGAAGGACAAGTGTTCTTTTGTCAGAAGTGTATTCTTGAGGCTTCTAAATCCACTTTGAAGAAAATGCAAAAATAAATATAACTGTAGGAAGATAAGACTGTAGAAATAATTGAATTCCGCTGTGGATTAGTTAATTTGCATTATATTAGTAGTGTTCTCAAAAATACGCCTTCCATACTTAATTTGCTCATTTTGGCAGTTGTATAGGGAAGTTTTCATCCTCTTTCCTTGTTTAAAGCATATAGGACTTGATTTGAATCAGATTCTTGCTGGGTGTTAGGAGAAGAACAAACTTGGCCAAAGGGGGAACCTTAAGCAGTATGTTTTTTTTGTAGGCTTGAACCAACTTTTGGTGATTCTGAATATAGGAGAACATGACTTATGGGACAGCTGGCCCATAAGTAGTAGTTTTGTTGCAGAACAGAGTTATTTTCGTGTTAACTTGGTAATAGGCCACTCCTAAGTAAATGCCTTTCTCAAGGGCAAAATATACTGTTGTTCTGAAAATGAGGTAGCTGTGAAAACTTAGGATCTTCAAAGTGTTGGGGGCATTCATCTCCTTAAAAAAGTGTGCTTCCCATGGTAACCTGCAGCAAGGTTTTCTAAAATAACAAAGCCAGTGTGCACCTGCATTGAAGGTAACACTGTATTATTTGGGGTGAGATGGTAGTTTTAAGTGGTACTTCATGAAGGAGGCTTTGAAAAAGCAATGAACCCCGAACAACAAAAACCTCCAAACAAACAAGGTTCCAGGTCTTCTTGGACGATCTGTTTTAGTTCATTGTACTTGATGCAGAATTTGCCATTTGTTTCATAACCTGTAATAACACAAATGACTGGCTGAAATGGTCGTGGTGCTTACACCTCCTCAGCACATGCTGGTCATAGAGGTCATGTCTGAAGAGCTACATGAAGATTTCAAACAGGTCAGGTGTGGTAGAAGAGTAAAGGTATCAAATTTTGCATCTTCTGTGGCTTTAGTAGCAGTCTTCCACCCATCTGCAGTGCATGTGCTAGTACTCTTTGAACAAAAGCTTAATGCACTGCATATCAGTAGTTTTAACTGAGCTTCCCACTTCGGTTGTATTTTATTCCTCCACTGCTCTCTTGCTAACACCAAGCAGCTGTTAAATGAAAAGGGAAAGAGGAAGCCATGTGTCACAGATGTACAGCTCTGGCCATGCTCTCTGGGAGGTGGAGTTACTCTTCAAAGCATTGCATGGTTTCTTCTTTTTTATGTAGAGATGGGAAGAGGTGGATTTGAAGCTGTGCCAGGTTTCCTGCTGCCTTTTCTTCTCTCTTCCCATCCCAGAATGAAGTGGTCAGTAATAACCAGAATATCTGGTTGCTTCCATCTCTGGATGTAAGCCACACTTTTCTCTGGACCTGTCAACTGCTGCCTGGCCAGGCATGGCATTGCCCTGGGACATGGCACGTCTTCGTTCCTGTGATGCATCCTGTGCTTCCACTCTTGCTACATAGGGTTAAAAAGCATAGCTGCACTTCAAATGAAAAAAAATTCTTGCATGTTCATTGGCAGCCCAACCAGTTGCCATGTTGTTTATTTTTTTCCTAAAAGTCAAGATATTTTTCATCTTATATGATGTAAATCTGTATTTAATTATTGGAAATTAAATTATTTATAGTTTTCAAAAAGTTAATAGAAGAAGGAGAAATTGAAATGAGTATTTTCTGGTTGTTGGAAGACTGAGGAAGGGATACAGACAAGAAACTAATACAGAATAGGAGAATTTACCTGCAATCACATTATTCTGGAGAAATCTGAGATGTATATATTGCATGTATTAAGCAATTTAGGTTTTCTTTGTGGTTACATCATATCTTAGTTATTGTTTCTAAATTTCTTAATGGAAATTACTTTGTAAGATTCTGTATTTGTGGCAGCTGACAGCCTCTTCTTCCTCCCTCCCAGCAGAAAATACTGAACATGACTGTGAATGTCATAGTGAAGTAATCTGAAGGATTTATTGAATTTATGGGCATATGTAGTGGAAACAGGTAAAACTAGTCTCTTTAGTTAGTATCAGGTGTGTGGTGTTGAATCTGTTGGTGGGGCAGTAGATGACCTGAATAGGTTATGTGATTAGGATAATGAAGTTGATATTTTTCATTACTCATATTAAAAAAAGTGTTTTAAAATTCCTTTTTATAAAAACAGGTCTTAATTAAAACCATAAGAATCGCATGATATCAGCAGGCATGATGATTTTAAGCCACTTCAGCTTTCTTTTCAAAAGGGAAAGTGGACTTTATTTCACATACTTCTGGATTTCTGGTGATTTGTTTGATCTTCCTAAACTGCTAAGCTCCTCTACATTGAGTGAGATTTGAGTATTCAGATCCTTGCAAAACTGCTTTAGTTTAACTGGCTTATAAATGAAAATGTTTATAACAAAGAAGACCCAAAAGAAACAAGCAAAACAGCCTGTTGTATCTGGCCCTTTAAAAACAAGAGGAGGGAAGGGAAAAAAAAAGCCCTAGAGAGATTGGGATAGACCTGAACTATGTAGCTAAAGTATGCCAGTCTCTTTCAAGAATAGCTTTCCAGCTGGGGTGTAAAATGAAATAATTCAATACATAAGTTTCACCTGTTAAAATGTTTTAATTTCTGTCCCTCCCTTCTTACCCGCCTTATTTCGTTACATAATAATGTCCTTGATTTCACCCCATAGGTCAGCTGTAACAAGTCATTAACTGTTAAATTGCAATGAATTTTATAAATGGTGACTCTTTAGTGATTAATCTATATGATACCTATGTCCTATGTATGAAAAAAATTATATGCTTTTTGAGACATAAAAATTGGGGGGAAACCCCACACTTTTCACAAATATCTTCCTTGTGATAAAACATGCTGGTTTTATGTACATAGAGAGATCTGTATCTGTAAGTACACAATGCTTTATAAATAGTGAGAACTCATTACAGTTTTAGCTACATGCATACCTAAGTGCGTGCATATGAGGGAGCTGGTTATGAGAAGGGAATATTTCAGCTGGAAGGCACCTACAGCCATCATCCAGTCCAGCTGCCTGACTGCTTCAGGGCTGACCAAAAGTTAAAGCATGTTGTTAGGGACCTTGTTCAGATGCCTCTTAAATGCTGCCAAGGGTTGAGGCATCAACCAATTCTCTAGGAAGCCTGTTTGAGTGTGTGACCCCTCCCTTGGTGACAAAACATTTCCTGCTGTCCAGCCTGGACCTCCTCTGGTGCAGCTTTGAACCTTTCCCATGTGTCCTGTCACTGGATCCCAAGGAGCAGAGCTCAGTACTTCCCTTTTCATGTCCCTTCCTTGGAGAAGGAAGCTGTAGAGAGCAATAAGGTCACTGCTCAGCTTCTGTTTCTCCAAACTAAACAAAGCCCATGTCCTCAGCTGCTCGTTAAGGTATTTTCCTCCCAGCCTCTTCTCCAGCTTTGTTGAGCTCCTCTTGACATATTCAAGCACTTTGTAATTTGTCTTAACACATTCAACCTTTGTAAATTGTGCAGCCAAGAGCAGCAGTCAGTCCTTGAGGTGAGGCCACACCAACAGTGAATGCAACAGGACAATCCCCACTTTTGCCTGGCTGGTGATGCTGTTTGATGCATCCTGGGATGGGGTTTGGCTTGTCTGCCACAGCTCACTGCTGACTCAGACTGAGCTTCTGCCCACCATGTGCTCCAGATCCCTCTCCCAGTTCATACTTGTGTCTGGCAATTCTTTGTCCCAGGTGCAAAATCTGACATTTGGACTTGTTAAACTTCATTCTGTAAATCATAGCCCAGCATTCCAATCTGTGTAGATCCCTCCACAAAGCCCCCTGTTCCTCATAAAAGCCAAAGGTACCTCCCAGTTTTCAGCATCTCCCAGGTATCACCAGCAAACTCATTAATGGTGCACTGCACTCCTGCATCCATATTGCTGGGAAGTACAGGAACAGGACTGGCCCTAGAACTGAGGAGCAGCCCTGGGGCCTGGTCACCAGCTGGATGTAGCCCCCTTTACAACCCTTTGAGCTCTGCCCTTCAGCCAGTGCTTCACCCAGCACACCATGAACCCACTTGTCCTGCAGCTGGACAGCTTGTTCAAAAGGATGCTGTGAGAGACAGTATCAAAAGCTTCCCTAAAAATCCAGAGAAACTGCATATAGTGCCTTCCCTTCATCCACTAGATGTGTAACCTTATCAGAAAAGGTTACCAAATTAGTTTATTAGTTAGTACTTTCCTTTTGTGAACCCATATTGACTGAGCCTGAAAATTGCATTATTCTTTAAATGCCCTTCAGTATTTACCATTACCCAAAGTATAATCTTTTCCTCCATAATTTTTCCAAGAACTGAGGCTACATGAATAGGTAGCTTTTTGGGTCTTCTTCATACCCTTCTTGTAAATTTGAGTAAAATAAGATCCAGATCAGCAGGAACCTCTCTCGGCTCTGAAGACATTTGGTAGATGATGGAGAGGGATGCTGCTTAAGCATCCATTGTCTCCTTCAGAACTCTGGGATGAATCACATCATGGCCTGTGGAATTGCAAATATTCAGCTGCTATAGTCCCTTAGAATTTCAGTGTCCACAAATGGAATGTCACTGTTCCTACACTCATTGTCTTAAAACTTGGGACTGGGCAGCCCTAGGTTCATCACTATTGTGATTGAGGCAACCTGACGAGCAGGTTGATGGTGGTGATTTTCCGCTTCTGCTTCGCTCTTGTGAGATTCCCCCCTGCAGTGCTCATCCAGCTCTGAGATCTCCAACCTAAGAAGGATGTGGACATGTTGGAGCAAGTCCATAGGAATGCCATAAAAATAATCAGTGGGCTGTACCACATCTCCTGTGAAGACAAGCTCAGAGAGCTGAGGTTGTTCAGCCTGGGGAAGAGAGGGTTTTTTGTGACAGGACAAGAGGTACTGGCTCTGTACTGAAAGAGAGTAAATAGGAAGAAGCTTTTTACTCAGACAGTGATGAGGCACTGGAACAAGTTGCCCAGAGGTGTTGATTCCCCATCCCCAGAAGTGTTCAAGGCTAGATGGCTCTGAGCAATCTGGGTTAGTGGAAGGTGCCTCTGCTCATGACAGGGGAGTTGGAACAAGATGATCATTAAAGTCACTTCCAACCTAAGCCATTCTGTAATTCTGTGGAAAAAAACACTGAACACAATTGCTTCTAATTCACCCCTAGCAGTCACTTAATCATCTCCCACAAGTCTTTCTTCTAGACCTCTTGGCTACTTGCGTACTTTAAAAAGCCATTTAAGGGATCATAAAGCAGTTCCCAATGGAATCAGGCTTCGTATCTCAGTTGTGGTTTTTTAACAAAGAATGTGGCCTCTAGGAGGACACAGTAACAGGGAAGGTGAATCTTTTTCCATGTACCCAGCTCTGTCTCACAAAGCATCATTCTGTCTGCTTGGATGAAGGATGTGCCTTCTGTTCTCCAAACATTAAATCATAAATCTGCTCTTACATTTTTTCATTTCTCTTTCACCATCAAGCTGTGGGGGAATTAGCCATGGAGTGATGTGAGTAGTTGTTTTCAGCTAGATCCAGATGTAAAGATACGTCTTGGCCCTGAACGAGGTGTGCTCTAGGGGGAGCAGCTCCTTACTTGATCTAGGCTGTGACCATCTGCATAATTCTGATTCTGTGGAAGTGAACTTGGCTTCATCTATGGCAGTGCTGGGTCACTTAGTAGGACTTGATGCTGCCTCCTTCGCTGTTGCACTTCTTTATTGGTGTGGTATTTTCTTCCCTTTTGAAAACCTCATCAGTTCTGTTTAATTTCCCTTTTTTTTCCTGAAGCCTACTAGGTTTCATTTATCAGTCTTGAGGTGTCTCATTTGTGGTTTATGTGTGTGTATATTTGGTATATTTGGCTAATGCTTTTCAGTGGGCTTCTGAAGCCTGTGCTGATTCATGCTTTCCTTAACTCTGTCACTTTTCTCTTAACATTATGAAACTGTAGGGTACAACCTCTTCATGACTCTCTACTATTTCTGGAGAAGTGTGAGTGAAAGAAAATACTGTTTTGTCCAGCACAAGGTGACAGTCTGTTACTTGTTTTGAATGTTGGCTGTTAATGACTTGACAGTATTTTTGGATTGATTTTTGTCACCAAATTCAGGTATTTTAATGAAGCATTTAACTTGAAAGTCACATCACCTAGCCTTGAACTAATCTCGTTAATGAACCCACAGGTTTTCTCTCTGGAGTACTTACAAAGCATCTGTCTAGATGTTCATGCTTTTTAGCAGTGTCTGCTAACAACAAGAAGTGAGGTTGAATGCTCCAGAAAGTAGAATTTAAGGGACCATTCTGTTTTAAGAAACATATTCTTAATTAGTAACTGAAAAACTGTGCTGTTATGTTGGGTGGGTAACAACTACAGAGATGCTGTCTGCCCATTTTTAGGATGGCCCATTTTTAGTGTTGTTACATGAGAGTGGATCCACTTGAGTAAAGCCATCAGCTTTCCTTTTGTGAAGCATTAGGGAGACATCTCTACAGGCTAGGAGTGGAGGGAGCTAGGAGGGAGCTGTTTGCTGTTCTGTAAATATGCATACTCTGACTTTCTGGAGAAGAGTGCAGGGCTGTATTGGGAGAAAGGAGCAGGCTGATAGTACAGATTTGTACTATGATATTAAGATTATCTGTGAAGAATTTAGGGATGGTGAATGCTGCCAGCAAACCTTTTCAAGTGTTTGAAAACATTTTGATATTAATATCCCATCTGAAATCTGTTCCTTCTCAAAGGCATTGGCCTTTTGTCTTTCCTGGTGGTGGAAGAACCCTTTCTTTTTGGATCAAAGATAAGAGGTATTTCCTGTCTCTTGTGGTTGGTAGAAATAATTTGTGGTATAATCTTTGTTTGGCTTCATTTGCAATAAAGATCTGGTGCTGACCATAAGAACAGAGTGTAGTCCTGGGTAAGCCTCTTGTTGAGACACTAACGAGGTGATAGATGCAGGGATGGTCATGCTTCTTAACAGTGAAGAATGTCTGAGAAACCACTGCTGTTACTGGCTGGCTTGTGGGGTTGATGGTCTGGCTTTTGTAGATTGCAAAGTCTCTGAAGATCTCTGAAGTATTTTACCTCAGATAAATTCCACAGGATGTTTAAGATTTTGCTAGCCTGCTGTTTAGATGGATTTCCTCTCTCCAGTACTGAAGGACTACTAGACTTAGTCAAGTAGTGAATATTTGTACCATAATCCTGTGAGTGAAATGGAATAAAGAGACAACAGATACTCCACACAGATTGGATATTTTTATCTGCCTGTGCTATGAAGTAAAACTTCCAAGAGCTTGAACTTATTTGTTCTTTGGAAGAAATTGGTGGCAAAGGACACACTGGGTGCTGTGACTAAGTCTGACTGTCAGAGTGGATCTCAAGAAGATGCAGAGTGAGAACTAGTTCCTTGAGGCCTTGTCAGGGCAGATTGCTCTCTGCACTCCAAGTACAGTGTTTATCCCAACCAATTTTGCATTTCTGGATGCTGTAGAGACTCAGACTTTGGACTAGAAAACAGCAAGTGAACCTTTAAAGACCACCTGGAAATGAGCTGCCATGTCTTTATGCTGCTCCTGTTCTGTGTCTGAATTTAAGACTGGGACATGAAACAAGTCTAGTTTAAAGATAAGAAACTTGAGTTGTCTTGATCAATCTCATGAAAGCTGGTTAGGATGTGCTACTGAGAGGTCCCTTAATTTTAAGTAATTGATTATATGGCTCTTTCACAGAAAAGCCCCCACTGCAGAAGTACTTAAGATCAAGGGGGAATCTAACCACTAATTGAAGTGTAGTTCTACTCTTTGAAGACTTCAGAACCTGTCTAGGTTTTCCAAATGTGTGTTGCAGAGGTAGAGTAGTTTCTAAGATTGAGTTAAGTCTGAATATGTGCACAAATTTAAGAAGACAAACCAGTATTGAAGTTTTAAACTGCTTCCTTCTTTGTGTGTATGCATTGAATTCAGACTATAGTGGTAAGCTTTGGATCTGCATATATGAAAACATGTTTAAACACATCCCCCCCCTCAGAAAGCAGACTTCAAAATAAAACCCATTTTTCACCATTTTCATGATGAACTGCCGTTTGGATACTTTTACTCCTCAATATGTATAAAAGTTATGTCTTGCATTAAATCCTTTATGGTCTTTTCCTGTGGATTTCTGAAGTAATCCTCTGTGTGCCATATAGCTTGTTCTTCATATTGCTTGCCCATAATATCCACATTTCAAGAGTTTTGTTTATAA
>VWYI01004070.1:7957-75270 GCA_013399455.1 Anthoscopus minutus | reverse complement strand
TATGGAACAACAAAGCCTCACGTGTATCCTTGCAGAGAACAGGTCATTCTTCATTAGAGCTGCATAAACCTATTCACAAGATCAGCTTTTTTGTGGTAACAATGAAAGAAGAGGGGGAAAAAATCCCCACCCTCTTGATCACAGCATGTATGAAAACAATTCCTAGTAAGAAGGATTTTTTTATGTGGAAGTGGTAAACTTTCAGGTGGAACAAAAAAAACCCCAAAACCCAAGAGTTCAAATCCCTGTAAATTGACATTGCTATGCTGATTTATGCCCATTGAGAGCTGTCCCTTCATAATTTGTTCCAGGTTGGAATTTTACTATGGAGAGATATGCACATTCTTGTAAAGTCGAGGAAAAATACACCCAACTAAAAGGGTAGTTTCCATGTAGTTCTATTTTTGATCACTTCAGATATTTTAGGCTATGTCTTGCAGTCATCCTATTTATGGGATCAAAAAGAAGTAACCCAGATATGGGAATAAAGTTAGTAAAGTCATTGGTCCAGACAGGACTCGGGCTGCTAAGTACATGATGATTGATATTGGACACATTTCTTTCTTGGCAGGGAGTCTTGGCTTTCAGCTACACTGTGCTGACATCAAGCACATTAAAAGTGAACCCAAATATCTGCTGAAATTCATGGAGATGTTGAAACACTTTCAACTCTGAAGCCAAGGATGTGTCAGCTGAGAAAGCTGAAGTCTACCTTCGACTTTTTCATTCTGATTTGGGGAAGAAACGCTCAGCAAACTTGTCAAGTCTAAGCAAGCTCTTTTACAACCCACTTCTCTATT
This sequence comes from Anthoscopus minutus, assembly GCA_013399455.1. NCBI lineage: Eukaryota > Metazoa > Chordata > Aves > Passeriformes > Paridae > Anthoscopus > Anthoscopus minutus. The sequence goes on along the minus strand of VWYI01004070.1, from coordinate 74,470 downwards.
TTCTTGTGGCAGTAGTCCACTAGCAACAGTCTTCATAAAAGCAGTAGAAAGGTGAACTGTTGCATGTGTTTGACAGCCCTGGATACAGTCCCAAAGCACAAAAGTGGGTTCAGAACCCTAATCTATATTTCACTTTCTATATCAGGCAAAGAAGACAAGTTTTAGGCTCATCTTTTGCTGAGGCAAGTGGTTTCCAAGGAGAGTCCTCTCACTCAAGAAATGAATTACAGAACAGAAGCAAACTTATTATCTTTAGACAATCTCTCCTCTCTTTCAGGGCTCTATAACTTCCTATTCTCACTTCTTTTCACGTATTTTCTGTTTTCCCATCCCCTCCTAGTGTTGCTGGATTCAAATGTCTGATCAGGCCCCCACAATGGGCATTGCCCCGTGAGCTGTATCAGAAGTTCTCATAGAGAAAACTTGGGGAATACCTGGAAGGTTCCAGATTAAAAAACCACAAGTCATGATGTGCTTGTGCTGCTTAACCAAAAACTGCATTCAGGTTGTAACTGGTTTCTCAGTTTGGCATCTGTGGTAACACAGATTGCTCAGTTTAATTATTTTTCTCTTTGGTGTGTAGGTTGTATGTGGGAGTTCTGCTGTCTTCCATTACTTCAAAGGCTGTCAGAATTTCAAAAACTTGTTAACATGAACCCACATGGATTTTTAAGGCACTATCTTTCAAAGACCCAACAAAGTAATTCCACCTTAGTGGCCAGTTTCATGTGCACCGGAACTATGAGAAAGACAAATCCTTTTACAGAAAATGTGTCTCTGGAGTGGCCTAGCATTAGTATGGATTTTGTGTAGGCATTTTGTGGTTTTATTATTGATTTTTCTTAATTAATTGGTTATGCATTGACTTCACCTGAGTATCCTGCATTTTAATGTTACAATGAATAGTTCAATAATTTGTTGTTATTCTTTTTGACCACATCATATTTTGTATTTTAAATAGTTATTAAAACAGGTTGAAAAAACAGTTACAGAAAAAGTTTGAAATTATGAGCATGCTGATTCAATTACATTTTCAGATTTAAAAAAATATTTTGGAGAAGAACTACATTAACAATTTTTTTCCCCTCTGTATGGATGGGATTTCAGACATTCTTTCAAAGCTAACAGTCAGACACAGACACTAATAGGGCCTTGCAGCCAGGTCTGTGACAAATCCCCCTGGATATCAATTGAGCTACCTCAGGGATGAGAGCCAGGGCTGCAGCACAAGCTCACCAATGCACTCTCACCACTTGTTTCCTGGGGGGCTCAAGGTTGCACTGAGCCCTCTGTTTCAAGCCTACAGGTCCATGCAGAAGTATCTCCTCTGGAATCACAATTCCAGATACCCTTTCTATTTAGATGTGCAACTACAATTTCAAAAATAATACTTGCTTTCAACTATTTAAATATTTCACTGTTTATACTTCCATTAGGATTTGAAATTACAGTAAAGATTATTGAAACAATAGTAGTTTTGGGAGATTTTTTAACCAGGTCTATCAGAAAGGAAATAAAATGAATTGTCTATATAAAGAAAACTAACAAATAAATGTTGGGAATTGAGTACAATTTAAGGGCATTTTGTGTTAACCTTTCACACAAAATATTTTATCCTGTAAAAACAGCAGAAATAGCCTAAGCACCCTAAGGATGGGTGTTAACCCTCATTTAAAAGCTATTCTAACAGCAAAGTAAAATTGTTTGAAAAAGCAATTTAAAGACTCTCATCCATCTCACACCAGTAAAAGACAATATTCATGTAGTACATATACAAGATAAGAGACAGCTTTGCTTGTGCTGTAGAGAGAAGAAACCTGAAAATGAGAAGTATTTTGTGCAGCAAAAACTCGAGAGTAGAATTATTGTTCATACACTTTTTATTTTTAATTTAAAAACAGCAAAAGGCTTTGTTGCTTTTCTGATGACCAGCCAATTTACACCAGGAAAGAAACACATATTGACCTTATTGTCAGAAAATGGGCAGAACCAAGCATGTTTCAGCTGACTTACTAATGGAAATGTTTCCAGGCACATAAAGAATACAGCACGTGTGAATTAAGATGTGCACTAAGAACAATGGAAATAGGCACTGAAAGATAAGACATTGTTTAATGGGTTGTGTAATCTGATAGTTGACATCATTTGAGCCAGAAACTGGATTTTGCAAGGTTAAGATATCAGTATGAGAAAGCAGAATGAAATGAATGTTATAAATAGTCTCTAATGATGATGCCTACAATGAATAGCTAAATGTAACTGTCAAGGAAGTAGCTCTCAGGGTTTCATCTTTGATGCTGGATCTGAGATGAATCCCCCAGGGAAACCTTTTCCAGTAATTTTGAGTTACATCTGCACTCTTCAGACAAAGAAAGAACAGAGTGCTCAAAACTCAGAAGTCCATTTTTCCTAGAAAAGAGGTTTCCCAAAGCCAGCCAGAATCTCTGAAGACTTATCTAGTAGCATAAGCAGGCACAGTTAGGTCTTACCTGAACCAATTGGCTACCAATTATTTTGTAGTGGGAATGAAGAAGATATAAATATCTTTTGAACTAAATATTCCTTTTGTGACCTTAGAAATTCTCTGTAGAATAGTTTAGTTCCAAATTACCAGTATTTGCCAGCAAAAGACACCTGACCCCAGCTCCATCATTTGACATAAAAGTGTTACCAACAGAAAGCCCCTGTCTCAGTCTCAGGTCTTGATCAAGTTGGACTTGGATAGGAATGGATGATTTCCTAGATATTGGAACATTTCTGAAACTGTATGATTCATCCACACATCTGGTAGTCGCAAACACAGAATCAACTAACACAATGAGGCCTTTGGAGTTGATTTCATTCTGTTATTATTTTTCATTGTTACATCTCATCCTTTACCCCTTCTTTTTCATGACCATCTTTTAGGTTACAGCCTTTCAGAAACGAAAATGGAGGTCTTTTATACAAAACCAGAAGTATGCTTTGTGTTTGCTGTCCTTCTGTAGAACAAAAAAATAAAAGTTGTAATATTGATCTCATTTAGAGTTTATCATAATCTACTTAAAAGTCACATGGCTATTAGTTCTGATACAGAACTAGGTTGTCCCTTGAAGGGATGCAAGACTAACAGATAATGAAAGCCATAATTAGCTGAAGTCTAACAAACTCCAAGGTACAAGGCCAACAACTGAGCCTCACCAGCCCGCCTTATCATGTCCTTATTGTCTCTGAGAAAAGAGTTAAGATGTTTCCTGTGGAGAACCAAATTTTTTAGCAAGAAATAAAGACACCTGCTCCAGTAGCTGGAGCTTTTGGTTGTCACCAGGCGGGAAACAGCCCAGCCTTGCTGATCTCACATATTCTCAATGCCCACAAGTGGCCAAGACACAAGTCCCACTGTCATTTGTTCTTCCCTGTCATTTTGTGGGAAAATAACAGTGACCCAGTAACAGTGACTATGGTTCACAATGCTCCTGTGACCTCTGTGTTCCTTTCACTGATCCATATTAGGGAACTCCATCCACAGTGAGAATATCTCAGCACTGTGTTTAATTTGAAGATGGTCTTGACTGGAAATATGAAATTTCATGTCAAGAGACACCAGGCATTTGAGGATTGTCTACAATAAAAACGGGATATGGAACAAATGTTCATTTTGACAAAATAAATCAATAATAATAAAAAACCCGACAACTAGGATGAGTTGAATCTATCAGCAAACCTTCATTCACTGTAAACTGATATATGCATATGCTGAAACTAATTTTCTGTTCCTTTAACCTCATCTCTTCCTTTCAGTACAGATATTGCTGCTTTGTGACTCAGTCTGAACCACAAGTTTCAGCTTGAGGATGACTCTGGACAAACAATTGAAGAAATCAATGCACCTCCAACCACAAGATGTTATTTAGTTGTGCAGAGCATATCTGGTGGTAAAAAATGTCAGCTGTCCATGCTGGCTACACAGCATGGCACCACAAAGGACATGTTGAGATCACAGCCGAGGTCATGGCACAGACAGGCTGATCCTGCCTGCCTCAGGAGAAAAAAAAAGGGGGTTTTAAAGAGCAGTGTGGCGTGGGTGGGGTATGGAGGGAAAGAGAATCAGCCACAAGCTCCTGCCAGCCCTTGGACTCAGAGCTCCAGGAGAGCAAGGAGAAGGATTCTGCAGCAGTCCTTACTGCAGCCCTCCCCTCCTCCCCAGCTCTCTCCCTCCAGGCGCCTCCTGGGTTCCCAAGAGATGCAAAAGGAAGAAAATCCAAAAATCCATCTCAGTTCTTTCTCTCCCCACAGCTCCTCCAGCTGTCTGCTCCCCCAAATATCTGCCCGTTTGTTCATGACCATCTGGAATGGATCTTCAGAAGAGCTGATAGTCAAATAAACAGGTTAAAACAAAGATAGTATTGTATTTAAATAAACATATAGGACACACTCTTTCAGGTAGTCTACATGTCTGTATCAGGCCACAGTTGTTTCTTACACTATTTTCATACCTACTAATTGGTCAAGGATTAGATTAATTGATTAAAGATTAGATTGTTATGTGGGTTTAAAAAAATTTAGGATTGATTGAAAATATATACCTGAGCAGAAAATTTATCTATGTGAAATGAATAGTGTACTAGAATAATTAGGTATTATTTCGACAACAACAAATACTTTTATGCCTGCAACTTGACATCCAACTTATTTTTCATATATTTCTTCTGAAGTAGTTTCTTTAGTCTTATAGTACTCATGGGAAAGAAAGGCAGCAGAAGAATCAGAATAGTGAGACACAATAAACCAAAAATAAATTAAACTAAAAAAATAAAACTTTCATCTTCCCAGCCACTTATCTCCCTGATATCCTGAAAATCTGACTACTGTAGTGCTGATTTTATGGCAGAAGAGGCACAGAACAGCATAAACTGAAACATAAAGTCACTTGCATTATATATATATAATTTTTGTTTTCTTTTTGCCACTATGGTCTTGCAACCCCTATTGTCACAAACTTTTACTTATCCAAATTAGGATTTACAGGAGTAGGAAACATCTTGTCTTTGTTCTCTGGTTTCTGCTGAACCATTTCACATTTCCCTCCTGTTCCCTTTCCTGCCATTCCCAAAGGACAACCCTGGACCAGATGTGAATGAAGCAAGTCACAAACATGACCATAAATACTTTACCATGCAAATGCAATTTCTTCTGTCACATATAACAAAATGCTGTACATGTCAGGCTGCTCATTCACACTCCAGCTTGCAACTAATCAGCACTAATCAGAGCAATCAGATTCACACTTCACTGAGTTTTCCCAGATTTATGCAGCAGAGGACTTGGATTGCATTACTGAGGATGGGAGCACATGGAGGCTGGTACGCAGGGAACAGCCAGCCCTCTGCATCTCTTTGGAGAAAGAGTCCAAGGCAAACTTCAAAACAAGAACAAATTGATTCCTGATGCCATCTTTTCCTCTTAAACCTGTGAAGGATCCAGAAAATAAAGAAGCGCCACTCTTCATCACTTTCATGTGATGAGTGGAGCAACAACATAACATTATCTGAAGTTACCATATACTCTATGTAAAAATTATTTGGTTTTGATAAATCTCTTGCAAGACTTTGATCTTCAGGTCTCATGAGTCATATTACAGAGGAATTTACTGTACTTAATTTAGAAATAATTTGAAAAGCTCTATGACATTCATTTCTCTCTGCACCCCTATAAAGGGAGATCTCTAAATGAAAGAGACTAAGCCCAGCAAACACTGATGATCTAAATGCATAAGATTATTTGTTTAACACTGAAAAAAAGTAGTGGAGTATAAAGAAACCATTTAAATTTCCTTGTTTTAAGCAGCCATCAGGTAGAAAAGATACATAATTAGAGTTTTTAAAGGTTTTGAGTAGAGTATTGACAAAGAAAATTGTTAGAAATGATGAATGGCACAGGGGCTTGGAGACTTCAGTAACCTTCACATATGGTTTACTCTGCTTTAGAAAACAACTGGCACACTCAGTATGAGATCAACCACTTTCACATCTATTATAATTAATTATTCATCTCATCTACCTGTAAGAACTGAAAATTTCATCTCAACACCCTTTGTAGGTAACCACAAAAAACAGCATTCAAATAAAACTGATAACCGCTTCTGGGGGAGCTGAGTTAAAAAACTTGACTCGGACAGGGTGTTAAAAATGTCCTCTCCATTTATTTGTTTCCAAATAAAGAACAGAAATGCTAAAAGAACATTTGCTTTCAATTTCAGTTTCCCTTTAGAAAATTTTATAAACAGAATTTAATCATATTTTTAAATTTTATTCAATAAGGTCGCCTATTTTTGCCAGGGAAAGGGGACCACAATGGAAATCATTCATCTTTCTCTGAAATATAGGCAAAAAGTCTACATACTCTAGAAATGAGAATCATTCCTGTGCCTAACTAAAAATATCCCAGACCTGTGTATGGATTAATATCTTGCAACTAGAATTTATTTAGAGAAGATATGTTAACTTTCACCATCTTCCTCGGCTGATTCTTACATCTTTATTGAGCCATGGTAATTATAAAATTGTCAATCTTCCTCCAAAAAGTTCCTGGTATACTAATGAATGTGCAGACTTGTTATTGCACTTATGTAAATCTCCATGAGAAGTATTAACAGGGAACTTAGCTGTACTTAAATAGAAGCAAATCTATCAAACATTTACCATAAGGTGCACAAGTTCTGACATCAGAATTGTTTAACACCACCACTGACCATTTACATTCTACTATAAGTTGCTACAAAGGACCGTGATATAGTAAGTTTTTCATTTTGAGGATGTGAATTTGATATTTCTGCTTTGAGGTGAGAGGAAAAATCCAAAACAAAGAGAACCAGAATAAATGTCAAGTTTCAAAAGTAAATGACATCACATGCACATAGGCCTTTTCAGTTAAGCAGAGTTTTCTATTATACCATTCAGTCTTACTAGGAATCAAATACCAAAGCGAAAACAGCCATTTTAAAACAGAAAAATGGAGCATTTCTGTGGCAAAAGATTCATCTGTGGCAAAGCCCTCACTTTCAGTATTCCTTTTTTTAATTTAGATCCCGAAGCCACAGATGAATTTAACCTTCAGCAAATTAGCAACTTCCAATGGGAAAACAGCCTGTCTGGAACACAGATGCTTTTCAGAGCTGACCAAACTGATCATCATTGCCATGGACACAAGCTACTGATTTCCTAAGGAAAGCTGTCAGTGACTTAATGCTGAGGATTTAGAGGACAGCAGTGGGGCACCATGAGACATGATAAGAACAGGACTCATCTCTTCCATACACTCTCAAGCCCCTCAGGGAACTGGGAGCAGACAGCCCCAGGTGAAAGCAAAAGAAATCAGGTGAATAACTTCAAGGTTGCCAGGAGACTACACAGATACACAGGCCATTTGGTAGTTCATTAACAAATGGAGGTTAATTAGGAAAAGCAGGTGTGTATTCCATATTGAAGCCCCCCGTGCTGACTCAAACCCAAGGGAGCATTTGCTCTTCAATAGAGATATAATCCAGATCATCCTAAAAGCATTTCTTGTACCCCACAGCCCCTGCACAGGTCCTGCCAGCTTGATGAACTACCCCCTCCAAAACACACAGCATCTGTCCTTAGCAGCATCTTCTGCATCATCCCCTCTCTGATCCCAGTCACTGGATCCCTTGAGGCTCATTGAGGCGAGGGGCCTCAGCAGTGGTAGCAGCCATGGACTGTGAGAGAGGAAAGAAATGTTCCCTCCCAAAGAAATCTTCACCTCTTATAAGTCAGTATGGTGCTGGTCCCATCCATCCATGTCAAGAGTGGATTCTCAAACTGGTCACATGATTATATTCTGAAGTTATGTGAGTAAAGTGGAAAGAGGCTTCTTTCATTTACCCAGGTCTTTCATCATCAGAGATACCTGGACTCCCTCCTAGATCATCACAACTTGGCTCTGACAGCCCCTGCACAGACTCAGCCTCCCTGGAATTAACCACTAATAAAGCATCATCTTCTCTCACACCTCCACAGCGTAGAAGTAGCTGTGGCTCCCCTTATATCAACTAACCTTGCTAATGACCTCCTGCTAATGATCTTTGCCAATGACCCTTGGAGATATAAGCTAATGATATCACCCAAAGAGCTGTAATTGAATTGCACCTTCTGCTCATTAAAGGCCAAAGTCCACTAATTTTACTGCCCTTAGGTAGAGCCTCGAACTCTTGGTATTATCAGGACAAGTTGTGAAAAGAAGCACTTTACATGAGGAGGTGGCAGAAGTGGCAGCTACAGAGTAAACAGAGGGGTACCTTTTTCCACCTGTGGTGCTTTCAAGAGGTTTATTCCCTCACGAGGCAGATGATCTGAGCCACCAGGGCAGGACAGGCCTGAGCTGGATATGTGCTCTATCACAACTGTCTCGCGGGGCACTCTGAGATACCTCTCTTTTCATCAACTTAAAGTCTCCAGCTGAGGATAACATCTTGTGAAAAAAGTGTGTTATTTTCTGAATGGGGGATGAAATCAGTAATGAATTTCTGAGCCAAAATATATATAAAGAAGTAAACTGGATGTATAAGATAGCAGGGAATTCTCTAAGTGCAGCAGATATTTGCTGTATTACATGTGCTAAAAAAACCCCTTTATAAACTAAAATGTCTGAGACTTTTTAATCATTAGGAAGAGATTGACAGCGAAAGGAAATCTGGGGAAGAGCCAATATATTACAATCAAATAGCAAAACTATCCAAAGGCTTATTGAGAATGCCACAATAAAGACGATTTCTTCCTAATCCAAGTGACTTTCAGCCTATCTCTTGATAAATATTCTGTCTTTTGTTTCTCTGGTGGATTTAGCCTGTGCCTGTGGGTGCTTTTGGAGCAGGGCAAGTTGCCTGGGAGGGTGTTACCACTGGAGCCATCACAGTTAAATTCAGCAGACTCCATCAGGCAGAACCCTGGGCTGCTGCTGTCTGCACTGTGGTCATCACAGTGCCCTAAAGCCAGTGGCATTCTGTCAACACCTGGGGAGGTGTTGGCCACCACTACTCCCTGTGCCTACTTTTAGCAGCAGCATCCAGGGGTTTGTGTGAACAAGGGGTTTGTGCCTTGGAGCAGGGTTTGCATACAATGACTGTTAAACTTGAAGTAACAAGAGAGCAAGTTTGATCCCCCAGCACAAGGAACCCCTACTCGTGCTTTGCTAATGATCAGGTGTGTGAGGAAGAGTCTTTTTCCCACCTGCTATTTAATGGAATGAAATACACAGCATCTGAAACACTTGGAAACAGAGGGTATTTTTGTACATATCCTCTTTAGTTCAAGCTCTGACATTTTCACTCAATTTTCTGTGCACTTTTCTGATATTTATAAGTCAGGTGACCGGGACTTTTCCAGAGCTTAGCTGTATAAATGAGAAAATGAGAACACAGGAGGTTCTGCTCTCCAAAGACAGACATGGCTGGTCATCCACACATAGAACATATTAATATAGAGAAAGCAACAATGTTTATTTCAAAATGTATAAGGAAGCCGGAGCAGGGAGGGTGAAAGAAACCCAGAAAGCACAGAAAACAGATATTTATTGTATGTCTTAGCCATAAACACTCCAGTAGCTCTGCCCTGGGATCCTAACACCATTATACAGCTAATATTGCTTGATTACCCATGCACCACCACAGCTTCAGCCTCCCAAGGACTGAAATCGAGTTTTCTATTCTTAGCTCGTGGTAATTTAAGCTCATTATGGAGGTGCTTGTATTCCATGAGCACAAGAGATAAAGGAAGCAATATAACTTTAATGAACAGCTGAAATAGCAACCACAGCAGGCTTGGTAGGCAAAAAAAAAAATCTTTTCTCTGATGTTGTCTTGATTTCTGTCCCACAGGTCTTAGAAGTTAGTGCTCTATGTATGTTTTATGAAGATATCCACACACACACATGCTTGATGGAAACAAATATGATATCCTATTTAATAATACCAGGTACACACCAGCCTGAAAGGCAGAACCACTCAAATCATGAAAAGGAAGAAAGGAAAAGTGCTAGCCTAGGACTCTGGCAAATAGTAAAAATAATAATAATAATAATAGTAACGCTTTTAAAATAACACTTAGCTTAAGTTTGGTAACCATAGGTGTTTCCTTCTTACATAAGTAAATGTCTTTTATGTCTTAATAATTCTCACTTAGACTGAAGGAAATGGATGGATGCAGATGTAACTGTCAGCAGCAGTAAGTGAAGGAACAAATGTCAAGCATTCTGGGTTCCCTTTGATAAATGTTTGGGCACCCCAGATTATTGATTGGGTGCTTCTTTTCTTTCAGCACTATTTGTTAAAGCTCTCATTAATTCCTGTGCAAATCCTGCAGCCCCCTTGCATGCAGCAGTTGTGTCTGTGGAGTGAAGAGTTCGGAGAGAACCTAAGGTGGGGAGACACCCCAGGTTTGCAGTTAGGATCTATGGAAACCATCATCTTTCAGCAAGGATGGCAATGAAAGAACCACTTCACAAAAATAGCCCATGGGTGAGTATCTACCTGCATCTAGGGCTCCTCCTCACTCTGCTCCTGCCATGCAGTACAAAAAGACGTTTACCTCCAAAAGTGAAAGACAAGACCTGGAAGCAGCTATGGAAGAGAATTGCCTTCTTCTCTGCATTAAAATTTGTCCTTCTAACTATTTTCAGTTTCCATCTCATAAAATAGTCACACGAATGTTCAGAAGCTAGCGTAAGTGGTACAACAGAATCTGGTATACTTTGAAATCAATTCAGAAATTAAATTTTGTCCAGGAGTTTCATAACAGAGCCATTTTTCATTAACTTATTTTTCCCTAACAAAATAATTTTTCTGTGTTTTTCACACGGTTTTCAATTTTCTTTTGGCACACACTCATCATTCCTTCCAATGAGGAAAGCACAGAGAAAGGAAGAGTGAAGAAAGAAAACATCTGCTTAGAATAAAGGAGAAAAAACTGCCCAACACTTTGACTATTAAGATTTCATGTTTTCAAAGTAACGGGAATAAAAACTATGTGTGAAACTTTTCTGACATTGGTACATTCATAAAATGTTTAATCATAATTATTGCCAGAACCTTATCATAATAACTGCCTGTACAACACCTCTGAGTATCCCTATGCAAAGTCAAGGTGTAATTTATCTCATGGGCTGCTTTACTTCCTGTATTTGAAAGGAGGACTCCTACATGATTGTATGGACACTTGACTTCTGTAGCACCTGGTAATTATCACAGCAGTAATTTGGAGTGTATTTATTAGCGGCCTTATGCAACATTTAAGTTCACATCTTTAAAGTAAGCTGGAATTAGACTTTTAACTAAACCCTACAAAACCAAATCCAGTCCCAGTATATTTCTGGATGAAAATATGCTAAAGGCAGTAATGTTTCAGCATTTCTCTGAAAAGGTTTTGTTCTTCCATTTAAAAGAAAAAAGAAGGAACATTTGAGGCAAGTATTCTTCACAATAACAGCAACCAAGTTGGTTTTGAAATATCCTGCTCTGTATTGGAAAAGTTATGATGGAGGGTTTACTGCTAGCTTTTCTGTTCACCCATATTCCTCATCTGTGCAGGGAATTTCATTGGTGTCAGTAGAAAAGCAGGCTGGAGCCCAGCAGCACCCAGATTAACACCTGAAGATGACACCTGGAGCCTTTTCTAAGAAGTGTCATTGCTTTTCTAGAAGCGTGAATGTGTTTTTTCTGTCTAAATTGACACTGAAGATTTAGTTGGGGTGGGGAAGGCAAAAAACTGGAAGCAGCTGTAAAACGATAACAGTAAGGATTCACTTTAGCCCTTAGGATCCACTGTACTGAGCACACTTAAAAAGTTTTACTTCTGCCACTCTGTGAATGGAGACAATGAGATCAATCCATTAAAAAGTGTGTGGACAAATATTTTCTTTACTTGTCTTCCACTTGGTGGTCTGACATCTGAGAGACATAGGAAATTATTTCCATATAATAGAGGAGATGTGCACAGGGTTCCCTGGCACATGACCTGGAGGTTTCACTGTCACTGGGTAAAGTTTTCCAGGGAGCAGCAGATGCACCACAGAACTGGATCATAAAATATTCCTCCTGCCCCAGTTATCTTCTCTCTGGAGAAAAGTCAGAGGATGCCGCCAAGAACCAGAGTGACCATCAAATTACAGGGCTTGGGGTTTTTGACATCCCAGGAAGACTTTTGCCATGCCTACAGCAGAATTATTATCTTGAACAATCTTTAGAAACACAGCAGCTGAAGGCAGCAGTGGTTACAGGCCAAGAATCCAGAGATCAGAGACAGATCTACAAACCTACCATGATTCCCAAGTGTGTGTCCAAAAGAGAATTAAGCTTCTGACTCCTTCTCTTTTGGAGGTTTTCTGACAAAAGGGATTTACAGCAATCCCAGGTACAGTATAAGATCCATTCAACATTACTGTGTCCTTGTTTTCAGTCTTCAGAGACAATGTCTCAAGTGTTGTCCCATGTTCCTGAGCCACAGTCAGTTCAGTAAAACCTTGCAATTTTCTTCTCTGATCTGGAGCGAAAGATTAAGCAGTTGGTCAAATTCTTTCTCAGTGGCTTGGAGGCCTCATGTTGGGATGACCACAGTGCACTCAGAGCACTCAAATCCACACCCAGGTCACTGTTTTCCTTTGAGTTCTCAAACCACCTCACGGGGGTAAGTGGTGGATTAGCTCCACAACCTGGTCCTTTTCTTATCTCATTCCGTGTATGCTCCTGTGAATGAAATCCAGACGCAGGTGAGAGCTGAATCCAAGATCCTTGCCATGACCCAACTCACACTGATGCTCCCAAGCAAGTTCACTGCTTTATTCTGCTCCAAATTTCAAGCCTTCCCCATAAAGTACCTTTACTTAGGGTAATCAGACTGCATTTGCAAGCCATCAGAAAGGTCAGTGACACATATTAAAAAAGCTATTTTTGAATGTCTGGCTCCACACTTTATCTCTTGAAATTCTCTTCATGGCTTTCTATGACGATAATCAAACTTCCATTGATTTCCTCAAAAATTGGATCAGGCCTTCTGTGTTGCTTGCCAAAACGAAAAAGCAGAATGCAGTAAAGATATGCATCAGGAGAACTCAAATAAAACCTGGCTAGATGAAAATATGGTTCTACTCTGAAGACTCTCTGTCAGTGTGGTTGTGCCTTTCCTTAGTTGACTCTTAATCATTTCCTTATCATCAGTGCCAAGTTTAATATTTTAAAATTTGGACTTTTTTCATGTGCTATGACCCTGTAAAATCAGCCTGGGATTAGGAGAGGAAGCAGGGTCTTGTGGTTAAGACAATGGACTATCATTCATTCCCATTTCTGCCACAAACACCCACCACTGACCTTCAACAATTTGCTAAGGGAGTGATTTTCAAAAGCACTCATCTTTGGCCTGACTCTGCTTCTTAAGAGCTAAGTGAAAACAGAAATTTACATTAATGGGAAGAGAGATAGGTTAGACCTAAGTGTCACAGAATAAACTGTTTTCCTTCCTCATTTCTTTCCATTTTAATAGTATTAATCCTTCTTACGCATCAAATCCTTTAAAAGTGGACACTTCAGCATGAAAATACATGAAAAGACAATCCTTCCTACACAGGGATTGTGCCATGTCTGGTCTAATAAAGGCTCAATCTTGACAGTCCTCAAGCTGAGACCAGAGCAAGGGTCCACCTTGAATTGTGCTTCTTGTTTTCTCTGGACAATGAAGTTCAGATACAAACATAATAATGGAACTTGTTAAGAGAGGTCCTCTCTCAAAACTTTTATCAATAAGTTAGTTAAGAAATTATTTTAATCATCATACTGAAAGTCAACAAATAAATTAGAGTAATGCAAAAATGTCATCTAGCTTATGTCTTCTTGCTTATATTAGGAGGGAAAAAAAGGAATTTTTTATTGTATGGCTAAACACACATGCTAAATAAGTTATAATTTGTCAACCATATATGAACTTTAGTAAATTATTGAGGAGTTAATATACTCCAACTATATCCTGCAGTCCCACTAGTTTATCCATAGGCAAACTACTTATTTTCTCAGCAAAACCATTTTTTCTTTCCCTTTTCCCCAGTTTCATTTAGATAGCTGTAAGGGCTTTGGGGTGGTGACTGGCTTTCTGTCATTGTTCCTGCAAGGCTTTCCAGTGTGGTCTCTGATCCTGAAAGACATTTCCAGATGCAATTGCAGTGCAAACAAAGGGATGATTACTCTGAATATATTTCACATAAAGAAATTATAAGAAAACCTTCTATCTAGGACAGAGAACTAGAAAAAGTGGATATGCTTCTGTTAAACCAACTTGGAGGAAATCCATTAAAAAAATTAGATGTCTTTTTCTGTTTTAAGTTTACCAAGAATTGGAACTAAACACATGCCATCTGAAGAAATCCCTTTCTCCCTCCAGCCATCACATTGAACTGAAATAAAACAGATGTGCTCAAATAAAAAAATCTGTGCTTACTTGTTAGTTTTTTCCTTGCCCTTATTACCAACATATATGACTTGCACCAACACAGGTAAAAGCAAGAAATATTCTTTAGAAGTTTCCCATTGCTGTATTCTGCCAATACCTGCTGTGATTCCATTCCTATAAATAATAGGTTTCTTCTGTTATATCATCAGATCCCAGCTGCACAAAGGCCAAACTCAAAACTCAGACATTCTTACAGATTTGAAAAAAACACCCCTAATAAAAAGCCCCTAAATCTGAAACAAACACATACAAATTCAACTAGAGATGAATATTTTCAAGATTTATGGTCAGTTAATGATTTTTGTATGAAGACAAAAACAAAGGCAATCCTTTAAAAATTATCACTTTTTTGATACAGGCAAATTAAGTATTGTTTAAAACTTCATTCAAATATCCTTTCAGAAATAAGTTCTCAGGATGGAGTTTCATAGCTTCACTGTTACATTAAGAAAAATAAGTTGTTTGCAGAACACTGTGCAGTTCATAAGTTACCAGTTATAAACTAATCCTCGATATCCAGTCCAAATCCTAAGGGAAGCTTCAAGGCAGCCACTTCTTTTTGGCAATACAGTGATGAAAGATATATTGTTGAAAACCATAAAGCCTTGGGAAAAAAATTTAGCAAACTATCTACATAGGAATGAAATGTTGAGAGCTTGGCTCATCAGCTGGGACTTTCTGGTGAAGGAGGGGCTGCAAATATTTTTGTACAGGTTAGCTAAACAGTCTCGAAAACAAAGAGAAATGCTGCACGTGGTTTTCTTGTATATCACAGTGGTTTGCTTCCCAGGGATCTGCGGGTGAAGATTAGGTGTTAAATGATTATAAACTGTCCTTTTGTAATTCTTTCAGAGACATTATCACCCCAAATGAAGATTGCATTCAGAAAACATACCTATGGGTATACATTTATGAATTCCAGAGAAATCCTATTCATGAGAGCCCTTCACTTTCACACTTGGTTGTACACAAACAGCATGTATGTGACACTGCACAAGCACCCACTGCTCCTTCCCATGCCAGTCTGGGTGAGCACAAAGGAATTTTGCTTTTCCAGAACACAGAGAATTAGCAGAGGATTGCACCAGAACCAGCTGCCTCTACTCTTATTTCTTATCCAAGAATAAAACCTGCAGGATTTAGTGGAGCAAGGTAGATATGCCCTTCTGCATCAGCTCTAGGAGAAGCCAAGGCATTTTAATGAGAGCATTTCCATGGACACACAGGGCATTTTACAAACTGGTAAAAGTTTCCCAAAAGTAAGGAATGGTAGTAAAATAAAACTTTTGTACTAGATGAAAAAGTCTTAATTGCCCTCTCTGATGCTAGGAAATAACTGTGAAAAAACCTGTGACACTTTTCATGCAGCCAAGGCCATGGAGTCATCAGGCCCTTAGTCAGCCTGAGCCTCTCCTTTCTGCCAAAGCTTTGTACATCCGTTCCCTCATCCGATGATCCTGTGGGACCACTGTGGGACTGTCCTTTGGAGGTGTGATGTCCATAGAGCTGCTGAGAACAGCCAGGCACCCCCTTCATGGGCTTGGTCTCTGGAGAGCTCTCAGGCACCAGTCCACACATGCAGACCTCCATGCCTGGGCTCCTTCCACAAACACAGCCCTCCCTGCTGGGCACATCCCATCAGCAGATGCACCATGGACAGGCCTAGGGGTGGCTGGCTGAGCTCTGGGGACTTCATTTTCCAGCAGAGCAGACCAAGCCAATGTGAGGTTGCTCTCACTGTGGCTGGAGGCTTCTGGATGCTGCTATAATGCAAATGGTCAGGTCAACTGAGATTGACTTTGCATAGGAATAATGGAAGTGACATGGAAATTTTGTCATGTTAACACCTCAGCTAGGAGTCAGAGGGAAAGAAACCAAAATCCTTGAGCTAAGCGGTCCCAGAAGCTGGACAACCTGGAGTCAGATCTGAAGTTTGTGGCAGTGTGGGTTCTGTGCACAACTCACACAAGATTATTTGGTTTTAATTGAAGGCTAATTAATGGAAAGACTTCAGAAAGCATTTGATATTTTTGGCAAAATCCTTGTTCCACTGAATCCAATGACAATGGACTTGCCCATGGGACTTCAATGGGACCATGCTTTAAGGCTTTGTTCCTCCCATCTCAAAAAAGTAGCCCTTTTGCCAACTTAGGGTTATTATTGAAAAGAGACATAATTAACAGAAGAATCTTCTGTTCATCAAATGATTGCACTGAGTAAAGTTTGATATAGTTTGGTGGCCACATCCTTCTGAACATGTACTCAGTGGCAGTTTGAAACATGTGTTTTTTATAAATTTCTCATTCAGAAACAAAGACTGACAGTAAACCCTAAAAGCTTTGATATTTATATAAATTGCTAAATAGTTGCTCTGGAAAGTACATTTCAATTAATGTGTCACAGAGCATCACAGTTGTTTTAAAGTTTGCCGACACAACAGCTTCTATAGCTCTGTGCAAGTAGCTTGGGTTTTCTCTAAGTCTGTGATATGGAAAACAGTTTCCTTCCATGAGTGCTCTCCAACAAGTGATTTTTTTTTTTAGGTTAGCTTATTTCCCTCAGATCCAGAACATGCAATAACATTAGTATTATTTTCACCCTATTACCTTTTTCAAAAATATGCTTATATTCCCTCTTGGGCTTTATGTGAGCCCTTTATTCCAGTAAAACCCTTTAGTGGGACTTTATAGAGATTAACTACTAACCAAACACAACTTTGCCCATTTGTGTGTTAGCTTTTCTGTTTCTTATGTACTCTGCTGCCGCCTCTAGGACAACATGGTAAAACTAGGTTTTGTTCTACAGCAAGCAGAGATTAAAGTTACTTCTATACAACAAATAATGCTACAGAATAAAAATTACTCACTTCTAGCTGGATATTTTGCTAATATGGGAAATGAAAATGAAAAAGTGATAACAAGTATCAAGTTCAGTTGAAAAACAGGCCTTCCTAGCAAAGACACAATTGTCCTGTTTTAGTTCACTGTCTTTCCTAGATTTAGTGAATCTATTTGGCTCTTGATTCTGTGAACAAATAAGAAAAATCTCTTTAAAACTAACTTAACTTTCAATTTTTCCACAGATTCAAGAGTCAAGTAGATTAGCAGGTATAAAATTCCCCTTAAATGTCAGAAACTGTCTGTGAGCTGGGAACCAGACAATGCACTTTGGCTCCAAATCTTTTACTCTTCAAGGGATACATCAAAGTGCATTGACCAGCTCATGTCCCAAAGGGTGCTTATGTTCATGAAGAGATTACAGCGTATTTTCTGATATTGATTGGACTGGGCTGGGAGTTGAAAATCTCAGAGAGGAAGAATGGTTGTCCTTGAACAGGAACAAAACAGTTTGTGCCACCCAGCACTCCTGTTCACCAGGCTGCACAGGTGACCTGGAGCAGATTTTGATGGGCAGGAATCAGTGGTTAATATGTGCCTCTGCCAGAGTATTTTTGCTGGCAGATGTCAGTCATGCTGCTACTCAGGAGACCCAAGACAAAGAGAATTGGATAAACAATAAGGCAAAGCTATAGAAAGGTCAGTCTGGACTTGGAATCAGCCAGCGGAGAGCTCATGCTACACATTCAATTCTCATTTCTCTGCAGTATTTAAGTAAAATAGCTACCACTCCTTAAAAAAGCCACTTTCTGCTTGAGATTGTCATCTCCTTGGCCCCACTTGGCTGCTGAAGGGCTTCACTTGCCTGCTTGGCTGCTCTTGGCTAGTGGGACACATCCAAGGCAATGTGACCTTTTTTCTCTGACATCAGAAACAAGATGGATTTTACCTTCGTATTATAACAACACATAATTGGCCAAATGATTTGCAAAATTGACTAAGAGAGGGGGAAAAAAACCCCACTGCTTACTGTTTTTTGGAGGCTTCTTATTCAAAGTTGAAAATCTGCTAAATTCACACTCATGATCAAATTGGCTTTCTGTCTCACTTCCCCCAAAGTCACAGTCAGCTATAGCCCCTGCAGAACACCATTACCATATTAATATACCCTATATTGACTCCTTTGTAAAAAACAGTCACTAATTAATAAAATTGACTGAAATGGAAACACAGTTTTTTCACCTACTGGTGATGATTCTCTCTCCAGTCCCTTTGCTTTCAGATGCTGATATTTTCCTGATTCCAGCTCACCTCGGCTCCATCAGTGTTCCTTGCAACCCCTGTGACCCTGGCATGTATTTCCAAATCTGCCTAAGGCTCTCAGGTATTCTTTTTCCATGATAAGTACCTGTCACTATCCCTTCTGTTCATTAGGTAGTGGCATGCATTTTTTTTCTTTAGACTGTTGATCCTGCATGTTAGCTGATCTCAGGTTAGGCTGTGGCCAGAGCCTACTGAAGGAACAGCATGGACTGATCCAAACCTTCATGATCCATAGGGTTTTGGATCACTCTCTTACAGACTCACAAGGGCAGCCTGTCCTGCTCAAGAGGGAAACAACTTAAAATATTGACCATCCCAGCCAAAATGAAGGTCCCAGGGAAGACACTGGGTGTTTTGCTGTTGAATTTGCTTAGGTCAAAATCCCATTCTCCTCAGCTTCCCACAGGCAAGCTGTGCATTTATTGTATAGAAGGCAGGATTACTGAGTCGCTGCTGTAAGTAGGATTTCCCCATGGAAAAAATCATCTATTGAATCCAACTTCCCTCAACATTAAAAACAGAAACATGTATAAATCATGTTGGCTGAAAATGTGTAGAACACCTTCAGGGTTTTTTTTCTTATTCAACAAATATTTCCTATGTATTTTGGTCTTATTTGATAAATGTTAACGATCTTCATTTAAAACGGAATAAATAAATTTCAACCATCAGAAAATGGTTATGGAATGTTATGCCAAAACTTGGTGTCCTGCAGTTGCTCCACAATAAGACATTGCTTATAATGTTTTGTTTTGTTTCCTTCTTCATTATTATTTTAAAGGAAGCAATTATTTCTAAAGTCATATGGAAAAAAAGTTTTATTAGAAGTGTACTTATACAAATAAGTATATTCCCAAATAATGATCTGTTCTGAATAGGGTCTGTTTTGGCTTGGATGTTTTATTTATTTATTTTATTTTAAAACTAAGAGTTGTTCTTTCAGAGTTATCCTATTACACTAAATAGTGATATATGAGAAGTATGAAAAATGAAATCTGGCAGAAGCAGTTTAAAGAAAGAAATCTCCATAGGAATCTGGATACAAATCTACAATTGCTTCAAGTGTTGAATGCAAATCAGCACTCTTCAACTGCTAGCCTGTGAGAAATATAGTGAGAAAGACTTACTTCTAAAAGTGTTTCATGCATGAAAAATATATTTTCCCTTATTTAAAAAGGATTTTAAAAGGATTTAAAAATTTAGACTTTAGGCATCTTCTTACACTTTTACCTGCTTGTAATAATTCTTATTATTACTCTATTTTTGTATATAGGCTTTAAAGAAACTTAATATTATAAAGAAACTTAATATATATAGCAATAGAAATGTACAGTGAGAAAAAAGTCACCTCCAGCACTATTCCCAAATCTACCACGAGAAAGAGCAACCCAATGGCCTCTTTCAACATGTGAAGATGGAAAGATGTAGAGCAAGCAGAGGAGGCAAAAAGGAGCCAGGATTCTTTGGTCAGATTTTGTTAATTCATTTTTGAAATGGGAATAGAAACAACTTGCATCCCCAGGGTATTGCAAAAGACTTAATTATGGTCTTTTTTAATGATGTTTCAATTATACTTGCATGAAACGATAACTGTATATTGCCACACACACACAATTATTCATTTGTAGTCCAGTAACACATTTCCAGTGCAGTCTTATCCTCTGAGAAATTATAGAGCCCACCCTACAGAGATCAAAATAATAATAATAATTCATTATTGTTTAAAAGTAAGATAATCATATCTACCAGATGGGCAATTTGCAGGAAGCTATTTGTTGCTTTTGGTGCAGGAATGCTTGGATTCATACGTACACACATCCAGTTTGTGCCAAGTGCCAGTAGATGGAGCTAAAGAATACAGGCACCTTTGCAGGTTTGGGAGGGTCAATGGAAGAAAGTTCCCTTCTGCTTTGCAGCTTGTACCAGCATATGAGCGCAGTGCAGGTAACGTTCTCACAATCTCGCCCTAATTCCACTGCCAACTTTGCTCCCAGTTCCCAGCTGCACTGGAGAACCAGCACTGACAGGAAGGTTTTGGTCACTGCACACCCTGCAAGGCTCTGTGAATCTTCATCTTTCTCTTGACTGCCAGAGTCAAAAAATGCAGGAAACTTTGGGATTTTACACACTGCTTCAAAACTTTATTTGAAAATATAGTTGTTTCCAGTGAATTTTGTCAAGAGATTCCTGAATTCTAGTTTGGTTACCACTGAGCAATAATGTGCTCACCTAATGTTGCCTCTTTCCTTAGTGATGACCAGAAATTCATCTCTTCTCATACATAAACATTCTCTGAAGCTTACCAGTAGACCTCAATAAATCAAGAAAAATGATATCAAATAGATGAGTTCTAGAGCTGTGCAGGGCAGTGATCTCCCTCCCTTCCTGCTTACCCTGCATCAGGTGCTGATATCTTTCTGTTCCTGTAACATCCATTGGCTGAAAAGCTATGAGACCTTTTTCAAAGTAGAAACCTGAAGAACCTGTCATTCAAATGCAAACTTTCATGTTTAGTTGAGGTTTTTCCTATTCTTTTAATTTTCTGAAAATAGTATTCATAAATAGAGAATACTTCTAGAAGAGAGCAAGCTGTAGCTGCTGACTTAAGATGTTGTTCACTTAGTAGATCCTTACTTTACAAAAAAAGTGCATTTAAAATGACTTTAGAAGTAATTTGCTGAAACTCTGTCTTAGCTCTCAAGATCTGGCTCGACAAACATCTTCCATCAGAAGCTGTTAATTGAGATTTAGATGCATCAGCAGCTTTCCCCACCCTGATCAGTGACACGCTTCAGATTTTAAAAGAATAGCTACTTTTCTCCAAGTCATCTTGTTCATCTTAGGTTCCCCTTGACACAATACGTGAAATTTAGCAGAGCAAAGAAGACAATCTCAGAGCACTGCTGGTGCTGGGAACAGAATTAGAGACTTCATTGGAGCCACAGTGACGCTGCAGAGCTTGGGGGCCTGGAGAGCCGCCTCAGTGCAGCTGGGAGCAGGCTAGAGCCAGGTCTCAGTTCCCTGAGGTTGTTAAAACAAAACCAGTGCTAATTTTCATTTTTGCTTGGGGTGATTTTCTTTACTTTTACTCATCCTCTCGGAGATAAATAAATGCATGCAAACTGCTTGGCCTTGCCCCCACGGCGAAGGTTTCTGGCCCTGGAGTCAGACTGCGGCCATGCACAAATTAATGTGACACCCAGCACAAGTGAAAGGAAGGAAGTCAGCATCTGCAGAGTGGGCAATCTGAGAATGTGGTGGTTGGAGAGGAGCATCCATCAGACCCACAAATGGTTCTGATAGCTGTGAAAAAACCTTCCCACCCATGGTCAGTTCTCCCCTTCTCATCATTCTTTTTGCCTACCCTGAGTGTCTGCCTGCTCAGTTACACAAATTGGTTTTGTCTCATCTGGCAGCTGAATAAGGGCATGAAGCTTAAGTGGAGTAATTTTCAACAGGCATTTTTAGACAGATGGCTGCAGGACTTTGAGGGTAAACTCCCTGGCATTAGAGGCGTGAAAATTTCTGTTTCTGCTCCACATGCTGCTATGTGCTGACCCAGCTGATTACTCTTCACAGAATGCATATACTGAGTTTATTTATAGCTACATAAATACATATAAACTTCAGTAGGTTTACCCAGGTCAGTAACTGCTAAAGGAGGAAATGGAAATTTTTTCCAGAGGCAGATCCTAGGCTACGTAAGTCTTTAAAGGCCAAAACCCAGCATGAGAAAACTGCAGGCCATTAGGACAGAGTTTTTGGAGCAACAGGTGTCAAAACATGATGGGACAGATCAGTAAGGGCAGTTCTTGCCCTGTAAGTGGTACAGCTTGTTTGCCAATTAGGATTGAAAGCTAGTATTCCCGTATTTTACTTTGAGTACCAAAAATTAAAAGGAAGAGAATGAAAACAAGAAGGTTGGGTCAACAATATCTTCTTTCAAGGAGATGTTCCTTTCATCCTTCTCTCTGGGAATGAATATTAAGAAATACTTTTCTACTTGCTGTAGTAATACCTCAAAGAGATAATTAAGTGACATCCTGGTAACTGCTTATGACTTGAGAAGAAGATTTTGAATGCTAGCACATGGTGCACACTTTACTGTGGCAATTGTGCAAGCTAAGATTTATTGGGACAGTTCCTCATATCAGTCCAAAGACTGTCACATCCCGTTTTCACTAGTGTCATGTAATTAATCTTCCCTTGACTTAGAGTCAGACCTCATCATTCTAAATACCATAATAGATTTTTGAATGAGAACATTAATAACAAGGTCTCTCTATTATTTACCTTGGCTGGAGTAATGAAAGCCAGAGAGGAGATGGCTACTCCCAAGGGCAGGTGAGGAGAGGCGTAAGAAGGAAATGAAGGTTGTTGACCTTCCTGCAGAAGAGCCCGGGGAAAGGGGATGATTTGCAGAGCTTCAGTTCATCACTGAAAAAGAGGTTGTTGTTGTAATTTTTAATAAGTACTTTGGAAGCACTTCCATACAATGGTGATGAGGGCCATAGGCATACTTAGCTCTATTAAACAGTAAAAGTATAAAGGTATAATGTGCCAGTCTTTTTTTAAATAAAGACGGCTATGTTGCACTGGAATTTCTTCTGCCAGTAACTGGACATGAAATATGGTCAGTCAGAGTGACACACTTTTATTATTTCAAATGACAAATTTGTAACTGGACTTAATAGTTTATTTAAATTTGACAATATAAGAATGCTGAGGAGGATTTTTGCAAATCACCTCCAGTTTTTGGGTTGTATTACAAGAGTTTAAGTAAAAAGCCAGAGGCAACAATTCCATCTGAACAGACTTTGGTAAGCTGGGCAAGTATAAGATACTTTACATTCCACGTCTGTATCCTTACTCTTTCTGAGATGTATGTAAAATGCAGATATTTCTGTAGATATGAGAACACAGTGCACAAGGCAATGAAATTGTGACACCTCATTCGCATACCAAATAAGAACAGAAGCAGCACAATATCAATCCAGCTTTATGACAAGAACTGTGAAGAAAGAAAAAACCACAACGTGTTATAAAGGACAGGGTTAAAACTAGACTCTTATGCTAACTTTCTGCCTCTACACTCCATTAAAATGAAAGGGCTAATAAGAAATGCATTTCAGAGTTCAGTCACAATTATCCAGACTCTGCTGAGGACATGGAGTGAATGCAGATTATCACAATTTCAAGAAATCAATGGATTTTTCAAGGAAACACAGGAATGGTGCCACAACTAGAGGCAAGATGCTGTGACTGATGGAGAGAGTTATTCTCCAGCCGTTCTCTGAAAGGCTTCAAACCCATTCCAGAGCATGGAATGGCAAGTGGAGGGGATCAGGCATCTTTTACCAAAATTTACACTCTTTGATACTTCACTGCCCTTTACTAGCCAAGGCTATCCAGCTGGAAACACAGGACCTGAGCCAGGTTTCTTTGTGCGCTAGCAAGGGTTGGAATACCCGCCCTGTGAGTGGTGACCAAACACCAGGGGTGATCCATTGAGAGAAGGTGCCTGAAACACACTGGAAAGCATTCTTTGCTCCTGCTTAACAGCTCCAAGTAAAAGGTCCTTGAAAGCCTTTACAGATAGAAATTGGCCACATGGAATTTACAATGCAAATGCTGGAGTGGAGCAAGCATTATGATAAACAGAATTAAGGCCAGCTCACAAGGAATTGTTCGGACCAGAGTCATCAGCAAGGAAAACCTGGGAATACAGTCATTGCAGTCATATTCTGAGATACCTGGAGTCTCCAAACACTATGAGAGATTTAAAAAATGTTTTCAGGACAATGTGCTGGTCTTGATTACGATTTACTGGTGAATCCTCCAGACAAGGTAGAAAACACCCTAGTGTTACAGTGTTGTACACGTTTTCCAACCTCTCTATTTTTGTTTTTTGTCATCTCTTTTAATAGCAATGAGAGCAGTACCACAGCTCGGAGAATCAGAAAAGGGACATGAAATATGGTCAGTCAGAGTGACACACTTTACTTTTATTATTTCAAATGACAAATTTGATTTGAGAGCTTTTGGGGGGTACTATTCTTAATTTATAACAAAAGATGTTGAAATTGATGAATACCATAGATCATTGTATTCCAGAATGGCACCTTGAAATGTTAAAAGCATTAATCTAAAATGATATACTATATCCAGAAACTGAGATGGGTTATTATGACTTTTCTTCCCTCCAAAAATTCATTGAATGAAATCTAGGCAGAACAATACAGCTTTCTAAAAGTTTCTTGTCTCAGATTTCATGTAATTTCAAAGTTATTTCGCAATTGATCTGTAACTTGTAAACAGCAATTAACATAAACAGATCTTTATAATCATATCATCATTATTATAATATCCTTTTCTATGGCATATTTTCTCTAATGATTCCTAGAGCACTTTGTAAATCACAAAGTGGTACAGTCAAGCATGCTGCCAGATCATGAGAGCAGCAAAAGGAAAGGGATTTGCTGAAAGCAGCGATTTGGTTTTGTGTCTGCTGACCTGAAAACAATCCATGAAACAGAGTAAAGGAAATGAACACAAAACAGTCACGACAAGACTGTCTAGAATCATTTGATTACCCCAGGCTCTGTAAGTATGGGAGATACTGATAGGAAGAGAGATATCTGCTATCATAGTCTTTTAAAAGCATCCAAACACCCTTGTTAATCTCATGGATAAATGTATGATATACCTGCAACTCAAGATGTCCTAAGGAATTTCCAGCTGAAATAGATATGACAGCCAGAGTATAGGAAAGGATGAATATTATCATGTCCAGTCATACAGAAGGTTTTGAAGCACCTACAAATTATGTGCAATCAGGCTCATCCCTATCACTGGAGGGAGATTAGGGGTATTTCAGCTCCCTTGTGTGCCAAATGCCCCTGTGTCAAACACGGTGATGCTACTGTGGCAATACCTATCTCTGTCCAGTATGCAGAGGGAGTCTGTGGCAGACCTGAGAAAATAATCCACCTTCGATGCCCAAAGCACTGAATGGAGTCAGACAAAGCACAAAAATTCCCCTGATTTTGTGATCCAGCTCCTCCTATAACAAATATCCACTGTGCCTTTGGCTGCTAGAGAACAGACACACAGCTCAGAGACCAACTCTGGAGAAAAATACACCACTTGTGAGCGCAGGAACTTTACTGTCACTGTTAGAGTTCCCCCTAAAGTCTCAGAGAATTGTGGCTCTTCCTGTGCCCTTTTTTCTGCTCAAAGTCCAAGTGAAGTCAATAGCAAATGCTGTCAGGATGCAGAACCAGGACCATGCGCTTTGAATGATTCCTGAACAGAATTGTCCTCAGTAGGATTAACTGCTCATTTCTTTTCACTATAAAAAATGGGGTTTAAAGCATCCTGAAAGCTTTCTGTACATACATGTATAATTCCCAAGGCTCTGTCCTTCAAGATTTGCATGCCCATAAAGTAAATATCAAATAGCTACAACCTTGAAGACACTCCAATGAACAATGTTTTGTTCTTGCTGCCTTTTTCCTGCTACTCTTCACAAAAGTTTTGCACCCTGATCTTCAGGCTTCTTTAGACAAAAAAAAAGTAGGTGGCAAAGCCTAGAGCAAGAAGCAAAAGGAGTGGGCCTGTAATAGTGATTTAATGAATGCCAAAAGTGATCCCTTGCCTATATGAGCTAATTTATCATGCCAACCAGACCAGGAGTGGCTGTAGCAGTAGTACAGCTCTGAGGCTGCAAAACCAATCTTTTTGCCAAATTCCCCAAAGGAAAAAGAGAAAAGAGCGGCTCTGTTTAATGGATCATGATAAGTCACAATTGTCATTACTGTATTTCAGGCCAACGTGCTTTATTTAGCTCTTTAACCTTGGCCTATTTGTTATCAGCACAGTTGAGAATAGTTTATATTCATTAGGAGACTTGTTTATTTTGTAACATAATCCTTTTCTTTGTTAACATGAAAGCACAGCAAATGAAGCACAGTACATGCAGGTCTGCAATGCTGTTCCATAAGAAATGTCTCTTGATAAATGATTGCCAGGATTAGATTTTATGGCATGGATTCATAAGAAATTTCAGTCTTGTTCCCATATGATTCTTACATAATAGGAAACATGCAAAACATACTTCAAAGTGCAATTCCTGGTCATTCAGTGAATGCTCCTTTCTTCCCTATTTTTGGGCCATATAAGAGATGTTTGCATCATTTGTGGATTTATTAAGCCTGGAAGTACTTGTTTTGAGCATGTCAACTTTTTCCTGTAATTTGGACAGATTTTAACCTGCATTCCCTAAGGATCATTGAACAAAAAAAGCCAAAACCAAAAAGTAAACGTGTTTTTTCTCCTCTTTCATCTTGCTCACACCTAGCTTCAGGAAAGACTTCAACACACAGATGAGAGAGAAAATTACTGTAGAACAGGTGGTTGCTGTTTTATAGCACCAATCTTGCATTTCCATAAGCAGCTTGCAATTCCTGCTTCCATCCTCAGGCTTTCAGGTCACCAACACAGAGAAAAAGAAAATTCTCAAAAATTTTATTCTCCTCTTCCAAAATTCCAGCTTCTCTGGGCTTAAAGGCTAGCTAGAAGAAGTGGAAGTACAAGGCAAGCAAGGTTTCTAGTCATCTTGAAAATGTATATTTAGATGACCTTTAGTCTGCCCTTGAGCAGACACATTTATCAACTGGAAGCTGTCTCCTCAGACAAACTAGATGTAATACCAATAGGAAACATCAGAATGTCTGTCATGAGCATTGCACTGGCTATTGCTTGGGGCCATGTTATGGAATACGGAATCATGGGGATTTAATGCAGCTTAAAACACAGAGAACCTAATTTCACTGTTAAGCACTGAAATTTATTTTAAAACTGGTGTTGCTCTGTATTTGCAATTGAGAAATTGATGGGTTTTTCCTGTCACTCTTTTGCTGTGGCTCTTCATATTTAGCAGAAGCAGATCAGGAGTGGCTGCTCTGCACCTTGGGAAGGTTTTTCCTGTGTGGCCTGAGTTTTTGTCCTCTTTCCTTTCCACTTACTTGTGCAGGGGGGGTGATACATTTATATTTTAACATCTTTCTCAAATATGGAGATTAGCAGGCATTTGTCCTTTGAGCAGAAATAAGGGCAGACCAAGAAACCTCTAGCACAGGCTGCTGAGGACAGTTTTATTAAATAAGAAAGAGGTATCTTTTTGAGTGTGAAAAAGAAAAATCTGCAATGTTCATATTAAAGGTGAACTTCTGAACCTGAAGTGCTCATGGTAGGAATATCTTGTTCACCTATTCCTCTCCAGGAATGTTTTCCATAAAGCTTTATGATGGAACACATAGTAAACAGAAACAATCTTCATCATTCACAATCATTTAATCATGCTCACAGCACACACTTCATCCCAGCTGCACTCTGGATTTTGAGTTTCTCTCCCTCCCATTCACTGAGCAGAGATAAATTTAGGTAGGCTTTGATGTGTTTGGACTTCTGCTTCTAAAAGAGGGAAGGGAAAAGTACCTGAAAGAAAGTAATTTCTGTTTCAGCAACAAAAATACCACATGTGTGGTCAGGCTATTGAGTTTTTTCCAAGAGAAGAAAAGTAGGATTCCACTTACAGGTCTAAGATGGTTTATTATACAGATGAAACAATAATGTAGCTCTTGATACTACAGGATCACCAAGTAAATTTCCTAAAAGCAGGTTGGATTAACCTGAGTATGGAGCCAGTAGCTCACTGCACAACTGACTGTTTTCAGGACCAACAGTGAGGGTCTATGTGAGACCAAAAGCTCATTTCAACCACTCTTCTACATTAAAAGATCTCGATTCCAGCAGGATTTGGATGCCACAAGAGGAGCCTTCTGGAGCTATAACCACACTTAAGGATCTCTGGAAATGCCTCTTGGGTATCTTTTGTGCTTCTGGGAACCCAATGCCATTGAGTGATGTCCCAAAGTTTAGTTCTTTAAAGAAGAACATAGCTGTGGTTGGTGGAGGGCTGACAGGCCCAAGGGTGGGTGAAGCACAGTAGCTCTCTGGCCTGTGGCACACAAGGGAGTGTTTGTGTCACCCCTCTGTGTTTGCCTGCTGCTGTCTCTTGACACTGGACAGACCCTGACATGCAGTGCTGCCCCCGGCTGCCTGGAGGCTGGAGCACATCTCTGGGACAGCACGAGAGGCTTTATCCACACTGCCTCAGGAGCCAGAGAGATATTTCTCACAGAGCATCCTACACCACCTCTGGGACAAAAGGACACATGGTCCTCCAGAAGAGTGATTTATGTGCCGCACATAAAGAGCTATAGTAAAAACCCGGCTTCCTGCTAGAATGGCACCCATTTCTGAATTTATGCAAGACCAGCATTGTTTTCATTACACAAACCTCTAGCTTTGGTGTCATTTAACAAAAAATAGCTTCAGAATGAAAATTAACTTTGCGCTGGAAATCGGTGTGTGCACTGTTATGCTTATGAGCCAGCCTCCCCTTTCTCCATATGTTGATCTCTTTTCAAACAACAGAGATCTAAATGGGTCACTCTTTATTTGTAAACCTGAAATCTGCCCTTTTGCCTCTTGTGTTAAAATTATGTTTGTTTCAGGTTTACAGCTCTTTTCTGGGTGCCCACAAATTAGCAGCTATCTTTAATTCCACTACTTCCTAAGGACTCAAAATTTTGTTGCTTTTCTATTTGGTTGGTGGGGGTTTTTTGGTTCTTTTTGTTTATTTGGCTTTTTTGGGGGTTGGTTATGTTTTGGGCTTTTTTGAGCTACAGTGCCCCTGAATGTCACAGTGGCATCTCTAAAACTGAAAAAAAAAAAAAAAAGATAAGACTGGATTACATATTTGGAAGAATTTCTGGATGGAGAAGAAAAAAGGATTTAAAAGTCTCCTCTTCAAAATTACTTTTTGTGCCATGAAGCATGCCTGGCAATCATTAAATACAGAATCAGAGAATTACTAAAGTCAGCAAGCTTGGCAAAACCTATAGAACCTTCTTTCTGTTATCATTCTGCTTATATTTAGCATTACATACCACAGCATTTTTTAAAAACTGCTTATTTTTCTCCATATTTGGAAGTGTGTCCAATCTCTCCTCACATCGGTGAAGAGCTACAAACTCTCCAGCATCCCTGTTTTGTACATCTGGTAGCACAACCATGGTTAGGTAGTTTAGGCAGGGTAAAACCAATATTCTGGGAAAGAATCAGGCCATCTGACTATACACAAAGAAAACAGGCAGCACCAGCAAAGCCAAGGGTTTCCATGAGGTTTCAGGTTTACTGTGGATAGGTGGATCAATGTGGGAAGGAAGTCTGGTCTTCCTGGCAAGCACTGGCCCTATACCACCAAGCCACTGCTCACAGCCTCCTTGGCTCCAATTCCATATGAGAAAGAGGTTTTGTGGGCAAAAAAGCAACTATCCAAACAAAAAAAAAACAACCCCTGTCCAGGTCACTCACACAGGACTGCCTGGCTTCTCATAAGGACACTAAAAGCCCCAGACAAATATGTAAAGTTATTACTGGAATTGAATTACTGACTCATTTAAGGGCATTCTTCTTTCTAAGACAGTTCAAACAAAATTCAAGTTCAAGGAAGGAGGTAATGAGATCAGGGAGTGATAATGCACGTCAGATGAAGTGTGTGGTTAAGGGAAAATGCAGTAGCAAAAAAGAAAATCAAACAGAATTCTGGGCTGCATGACAAAGGCAACAGCTCCTTTTCTTATATGTACACAAAGATGCTTTTGGGATATTGTGTGTGACTTGAGGCCTGTATAATATGGCGAGATTGATCAGACACTTTCTGCTAAACTTCAAGAATTAGTTCCCTGAAGGTCTTGAGAGGATGAGAAAAATAAGTTCAAGTATTTGAAATTTAAGGAAGTTTGGTCAAATATTACCTCTTTTGTTACTATTCTGTCCTTTTGGGAGTCAACAATATCTTGTGATAGGCAATCTTCTGATGTAGTGATCACAGAGATCACATTAAGAGAATTTAAGATGTAGGGTTTAGATAACCCCTATATTTCTGCTCCCAAAGCCCTCAAAAATGAAGAGGCATTAACAACTGATAGCATTGAAATGTAGACTGATTTCAACCTGGGAGCTTCCACCACCATCTCTAGATTCAGATGCTGTTGTTAATGCATGAAGCTCACCTCCAGCACAAAAAAATAAGAGAGTGAGAATTTTAGCTCTGAAGGACATGGAATATTTAATTCTTGGAGCAAGGAGAAGAAAGAAAAAGGAAAGATTTGGGGGCTAATTTTGTAACAAATGATGGCAATATAAGCCAAGCAAGATCTGTTCATCACCTCCCAAGTGTCACAGCTTCATATCCCTCCTAGCCCTCTCTCCCAGTAAGCCATTTCCCAAAGAGACCCCACAGTGCCTATCATGTGGTAGGTCAACATAAAAAATATGAACAGTAATGGCCTATAAAGAGCACAGGGGCATGAAGCATCCAAACCACATCTGCCTCAAAATACTGCTATGGTTTGACCAGATACTTGATTACAACAAACTACTTCCAGTTCAATATTTCAACTCAATGCATTTAGAGTTTTAGATGTGGGTCATTTGGATTAGGAATCACACATTTATAAAAGCTCCCCCCACTGAAAACAAAAGACTAGCAACACCAAGAGTTTTCCCTCAGCTAAAATTATCAGTTTTGCGAAAGTTGAGTGTTGCCAGAAGGTTTTTGAGAGCTTGTCAGTCATAAAACAGAAAACAAAGGATCATATAACCATACCAACAAAGAGGTCCAAGATGCAATTATTAGGGCGCTGACCTCTTCTTCACCCTTTGGCTGCATAAGGGGGAGAAGAATGCCACTTACTGCCCTAAAGGGAGAGGTCAGGCTGTACTTGGCCTGAGAACAGAGCAATCAGGACATCATCTGCATTGAAAGTTGGGAAAAGAAACCAAACCAAATAAAGCTGAAGTAACATGACAGCTTGAAAGTCATAATGAGACTGAGGATGAACAATCAATGCAAAGCATCTGTTTTATCCCTCTGCTACAAGGCTCATCTCTATTTTGCTGGCTATCCCAGGCTGTCGTTTTTCCCAGCTCATTGCTTTGATTCCTTCTGCTGCCACTAATTTGGCCCGTGCAAAGCCCTATCAGCAAATTTGCAAAGGCTGCCTTAACCTGAAGTGAAATACTAGTTCCTACTGTTTGCAAAACTGGTAGCAAGCTTGACCTGGACATGTTTAACTGCTTTGCAAGACTGCAATGTACGAAAGGAAAAGTAGGGCAAGACAGGAATGTTATAGCAGTGGTGTGTAGCCCCTGAATCCACCATTCCTCAGTAGTTTCTCCCATATGTGTGACGTGTGTCCCCAGAGCTAAGTACTGAGAGGAGCTCCCAGCCCAGCAGTGAACCTCCAGTGCTGTGCTAGCTTGTTGAACTCTGATAGTCCAGCAGAGAATAGGAATCCTTGTGATGAGAATCTTGCTGACCAGGTCCCAGCTCCCGCTGTTCACAAACTGCTCTGGGGACATTTTTACTCTGACAGTGCCTGCACTTGTTTTCATTTGCCTGCTGTAATCTCCTCCCCAGTGGATAAGCTATGGCATGAGGGAAATGAATGACACTAAGACACAGATGTTTGAGTAGTTTGGGCTCCCCACACTTCTCCTCTTCCCGCTCTCATCTCCCTCTTGTCTGCATTAATTTGGCTAGAATTAGAGACTTTGTTTTGGTTAATCGCTCAGAACACTGGTGACAGGTGAGTACAGCTGTCATTTCAGAACATGACAATTCACTCCCGCTATACAAAATAAAGACAAAACCAAACCAAAACAAAACATAACACCCCAAGAAACCAAAACACCTCACCCCCAAATCACTCAACATCACTCAAGGAGTGGTCCCAAACACAAAGTCCAGATAATACCCAGAGGGTATCTGCTGTCCAGCACCCCTTCCTACTTCCAAGCACCAAGAAAGAAGAAACTGATGTGTCACCTGACAGAATCATCTCATAAATCTCTTCTACCATTTTTGTTGCTGATGGTGGTAATGACTTCTCTGGAGGGGGGAACAGTTCTACTTATTTTATTTTTCAATTTTTATGGAGGTTTTGCTCCTTTTACACCTGAGATAAACAGAGCTTATGACTTCTGCAGCTATTTTGCAAAAAATGAAATGAAAAATCTCTTTTGTCAGGCAGTCACTTTGGATTTTCTGATATCTCTTAGCACTCCAGAATATCTGAAAGGTCTCATCCCAGTTAGTTTAGCATGTGCTAAAATTTTCCTGCATGATGTTTTTTGACTATCATTTGTCACATGCAAATAGAGTAAGAAAGAATCAACTTCCTAAAAACAGCAGTATGTTCTGTATAGAGACTAGTGTTGCTAAAAATACATAGCAATAAATAAATGAAGTATAGTCTGATAATCTGGGATCAGAATCTCTTCAATTCTAATGATGCTTTCACCAGCCCTTTTATGCAACCCTTGGCCATCTGAGAAACCCAGTGAAAGCCATGAGGCACCTCACCTGGACACAGAACTGAAACCTGTACCCCAGCATGTTGAGCATTTCAACTGGTACTGCTCAGAGTGGGCTGAACACAATCAGCTCCTGGGGAGGAGAATGAGCTTTTTGCATTTCCTAATTCCCACCTGTTTTAGCTACAAACATGCTAAGTTGCAGTTATGAAGAGGTGTTTCCAGGCTCCAGAGAAAGTGAGGTCACCACAGCATCACCAAGTCCTTCAGGAGTGCCCCCCAAGGACACTGCACTCCTCAACTGCTCTGCAGAGGGCTAAATCTGTTTGTCACAGGCCAGAAGTTTGTCTCCATTCCCAATATGTAAAGTAAGGATAATACTATTTATCCCATGGGGAAGCTCTAGGGGCTTAGGTAATGTGTATACATGGCTTTTGAAATATAATCCCCTCCAAGGTCAGCCTCGCGTTTGTCTTACAGAATTGTTTGTATGTGTGCACACGTGCACGAGGGAGCCCCGAGGTCACCCCAGAGGTGACTGTTCCCTGCCAAGAGCCACCCTGTTATCAGCTGATAATGAGAAGGGGAAAAGGGGATCAGGTTGGTTACAGCTATGAGCTGATAATGGGAAGGAGAGAAGGGATCAGGTTGGTTACAGTTATCAGCTGATAATGAGAAGGGGAAGAGGGGATCAGGTTGGTTAGAGTTATCAGCTAATAATGGGAAGGGGAGAGGGGATCAGGTTGGTTACAGTTATCAGCTGATAATGGGACTGGGAAGAGGGGATCAGGTTGGTTACAGTTATGAGCTGATAATGGGAAGGGGAGAAGGGATCAGGTTGGTTACAGTTATGAGCTGATAATGGGAAGGGGAGAAGGGATCAGGTTGGTTACAGTTATCAGCTGATAATGGGAAGGGGAGAAGGGATCAGGTTGGTTACAGCAGTGCCATAAGGCGTGTCTGGTGAATCGCTGTGTCCCAAGCACACGCATCCATCGCAGCCTATCAGAGCTCCGGGAACACGTGAGTTAGGTTGGTACTGGAAATGAATGGCTGGTGCGGGTGCCCTGATAAGGTGAGACGCACATGGCAGTGATTAGCTGGGTCGGTACTACAGAACATTAGGAATTCACTTCTGCCGCTCTGATTGGTAATTAAGTGACTCGTCTACTGGCCGACAGTCCTGTATGCTTCCCCAGGCAGTTGTTAGTTCTTCGAAAACCACTCCTGACAAAATGAGGTTTGCCCTTGGTACACAGATAATGAGACTCAGCTTGACAGGTGTGGCGCGATTA
Organism: Anthoscopus minutus; assembly: GCA_013399455.1. Taxonomy (NCBI): domain Eukaryota; kingdom Metazoa; phylum Chordata; class Aves; order Passeriformes; family Paridae; genus Anthoscopus; species Anthoscopus minutus. The sequence goes on along the minus strand of VWYI01004070.1, from coordinate 40,078 downwards.
GAGCGCGGCTCCGCGCGGCTCTCCCGCGACAGCCACTCGTGGTAAACACACTCATTACAACCCGCCGGTCCCTGGAGGCAAAGCATGTTTGACATTATTAATTGGCTTTTCTGTATAAGGAGTCAAATAGATGAAAAGGTTTATCAAGCTGAAATAATTAATTTTGCCTGAATTCGCTGACAGTTCAGTTCTCCCGCAAAAGACCATTTTAAGGGCCTGGTGTCTTTTTTTTTTTCCTTTTTTTTTTTCCTCTTGATTTTCAAAGTTCAAAAGACATAATAGTGGCGAAAGTGGAGCTTTTTAGTAAATTATAATTAAAGAGAATTTAATTAATTTAGACTTGAAAAAAGGGTGTGTGTGGAGGGAACTCCTATCTTTGTCTATACAGAGGTGTAGATGGTAGAACATATCATGGCTTAATAATGCATTAATTTTAATCTAATCAAAATATAATAAAAGAGGTAATTATGTTTAAAAATTATCATGCTCCAATGTTGGTATATTTAAACACTTAATACTTATGCTGCTTCCAGTTAGTAAAAGTTGTAATTGTTGCACTCAAATTTAGCTTATTTAATGATAGGGCTTATATTCATGAGGTTAATTGAATAAATCATTGTAATAACTCATGGTGAAACTGTGATTATCTATTGGGTTCTAATTTTTCCTTCAAAAGGGAAAAAAAATCCTCAGAAATTATTTTTCTTGGTTTCTCTTCCCAAAAGGCAGCAGATATTCTTCTCAAAAAAATTGAAGGTAGCATTTAATTTAAAAAACCCAAAACACACTTCTCAAATTACACACTCTGCAGTTTATTTAGCCTTTTCAAAGCATACCAAAGTCACTTAGCAAATGTTTTAAGCCTTCCACACTAAATCATCCAGATATTTTCTGTATCAAAATTGTGTACCAAATTATGGTCTGTTTACAAGCCCTTCTGTATTAATGATTTTTTTCCTTTTTACGTACAAATCCATAAGATTCAAAAGTTCAGGAAAGTGCCTGCAATATGGAAATAAAAAGAAATAGACAGTCTGGGAAGAGCAAGTGGGTCTACAGTTCTTTTTGCAGTTGTTTTTTAATATATCTCCTGATGCACATATTTGGAGATTTAAAAAAGGACAGTTTCACACCCATCTTTTAAAAATCCTTTTGACCTTTTCCAACAGATATGTGTGCATAGCACTGAACAAAGCAATATAAAAACTTCTCCAGTAAACCAGCTGGTTCTGCTGGAGTCTCAGTGGCCCGTGACCATCAGACCATTTCACTTCATATAGAGTGCGGACCATTCCAGAACAAAATGTTTCAAAACAGCAACAAGGAAGTTTCTCTACATTTAAAGCTGATCCCCGACTATCAAACATTCCAGAGTTTGATCCATCAACATTTATTTTTCCCTGTTACACACAGAAATTTAAGAAGCCTTGATTATTCATCTACCAGAGCCGGAGGATCCATGAGGAACACATAAGTGCCAGCACATCAATATTTTTGTTATTGGTCAAGAATATTTGTAAATTTTATAGTCTCTCATGTCCACATAAATATATTTGTAAGAGACTGATGGGAATGCAGAAAACCAGTATTACATCTGTAACAGTGAAAGGAAACCTACCAGCCAGTCTTCATGAAGGAGAATACAACTTCCCTGGAGTGTGCAGGAGATGGGCTCCTGGGGGTACCTGGCAGTCCCTGATTGACCCACCCACCTTTGTGAACCCACAGGGGCAGTAGGAAACACAGGGAAAGAGGGGAAAGTGGAGGCACCTACTTAAGAAAGTCACCCCCAGAATAAGAAACCTAGAAGCCCTGCACAGTAGCAAATTGTAATATTTACCAACAACTGAGCATTTAGTTCCATAAACGTCATCCTCCAAAAATGCAAACATCTGTGCACTCACAGTGGAATAGTCAGCAAATGCATCAAAGGGATAAGAAAATAAGACCGTTCGTTAACAGCATCACTTTGTCCCTTTGCCATATTTAATGATACTTGCCATATTTAATGATACTTGCCATATTTAATGATACTTTTCATATTTTATACTTGCATGTACTATATTAAACTTACTAATTGGCTACATAATAAAGCTCAAAGGACATTATGTTTAAGTAACTGGAGAACTGTGAATCAGGAGAGAGGAACAGAAATGATGGGTACAATCTGATCTCTGCTTACTGACCAAAATTCTGAAGATTTTAGTTGGCATTTTCCACAAGTAGTTTTAATTCTTGTGTCTTGCAGAAATGAATTCATATGCTAATTCTAAAAGTAATTTATTTGGGATTTGTGATGACTTATCTCACAGTAATAAATCCTGTCTTAAAAAATTTGGCAAAAACCCCAAACACAACTAAAGACTCCAAAGCCACAAAACACATTGTTCTGCTGACAGATTTAATAGTTCAACATCTTATAATTCTGGGTTTCAACAATTTTGTTTGATAAAATTCTCACACCTAGAAGGATTCTGTGTCAATGCGGTCAGTAGAAGAATATCCTGGGGGAAAGCACATCTGCCCAGCACCTCCCTTTCATTCATTAACCCACCAGGGGCTAACACTAATTAGATCAGGCTGCTCATTTTAAGCTGATAATTGATTTAAATAGGTTGCTCATTTAAAATAGAATAAAAACCTGCTAAACATTTGGTGCTTGGGTTTTTTTCATCTGCAACTTTCAATTGCTTGTGCAATGTAGCATAAAATGTAGAGGTCTCCCTTTGCTAAAAAGGCCATAAAATTAATTACAATGAGTATGAATTGTGTAGGGTGAGGGGGTGGAGGAAAATGAGCGCTGGAGTTAACTGCTGATGACTAACGAAGAATCACAAGCAATAGAGCTTGTTTCTTTTTAGCAGAATATTTAAAGTAACTTAGATAGCTATAGCTGGACTGCTCAGTTTTACAGACTTTTATCCCAGAAGAGAAGAGTTTAGCACATCCAGAAAGGCTTCTTAAGTCTACTAAACTGCCATTGTTGGGTGCTAAAACGTTATCACATAGTGCTACTGGTTTCTATTGTCTCAATTAATTAATTTCTGTAATTAATTAATATCTCAGCCTCTGTCCAAGCATGTAAATTCAAAGTCTTCATTTTATTGTTAGGACAGTATTAATCCTCAGCCAACATAAAAATATTCACTTGGTGAAGTTGCCCATCAAAAAACTTTAGTTAAATGCGTCTGTAATTTACAACTCATTTCTTGCAAATGTAAATAAATCATGACCTTTTCAGCCAGCTATAACTATATTTGTTTGTACAAGGCTCAGACTTCAGCCCAGGATAATAGCCAGAATTTGCTGTTTATTTACCTGCCTAAGAGTCTGTATCTGCAAGCTGGCGCACACACATCCACATGACAAAACAAGTAACAGCAGGTACACCTAGGCTGAAAAAGGAACTCCTAACAAAGCTGCAGGATTACCAGAGGACAGAAATAAAAGCAACTGAGAGATGCAGATTGTTAGCACTGCCGTTTTATTTTTAATCCTGCTTAATAAAGCCAAGTCCCTGCCACTCCATCTGCTGCTGCGGCCCTGAATCGTGCCCTGTTCTGGGGAAGTCACCTCCACACCGCTGGCAGCGCATTTTCCCCATTACAAATCATGTTCTTTCTCCCGTTTCCAACAAATTTAGCCAGATATCCAACTTTGCGGTTCGGTGGGGTTCAAGGACTCTCAGCCTTGAAAAACTATTCAAGAGCACTCACTAGTGGCTGCAAATGAAAACAGCGCCTTGGCAGGGCATCGCCCAGCCCGCTGCCTTCGTGCCTCTTTGAGTCCTCGTGAAGGCAGCAAGAAGATAATAAACACCCTTTCAATAATTCTCCATTCAGGCACCGATTAATTTCTCAGTTAATGGTAAACATTATATACCAGTAAGCAGTTTTTCAAGGGAACCAGTTGTGAAATATATTGAAAACAATAGCAGTTGCTTGAATCAAGGAATATTGAAGATAATTCAGTATCAAGGAATCTTGAAGATAATTCAATTGCTTACATTTTACATGAAAGCTTGAATTTCCCTGTTTAGTTTTGAGCAAAACCCATTTCAACAAAGCATGCTTTTTTTAAAAGACAGATGTTAATTTATTTCCTTGCATTTCAATTAGTCACTGAGTGCATGCTTCTTGTGTTCTCCTGTTAGGTGCACTAATATCTAAGCATGCAGCACAAGAAAATGCATGTGAGCAATCCACTGAAGAGACAGCCAGCTGTAACAGGAGCACACAAATGGGATGAAGTTAGTGGCCATACCATGGGAGAGCACCTGATTTGGCTACACTGAAATTGCCAGTAGCAGGACTCTGAAGGCTGACAACGAGGGTAAATAAGTAAAGCTGTGGTGACTAGAGAGGGTGATTTTACAAAATTTTGTCACTACACCTCTCTAAATGGCAGTTTGCTGTGTTGGTCACCCATGGGTATGGATGTGGACTGGCATCCTGGAGCACTGGGGATGTGACAGCTGCCAGCAGCTGGATGAGTGGCACAGAGTGGGGCTCCTGCTCAGGGTTGGGTAACGCTTCCTCGCCAAGGGCCTCGGGCTCCCCTCTGAACCACAGGGCTATGGAGGAACAGATTGCCAGCTAATATGGAAAGCTGCCTGCTTCCTAGATTAACGATGAGGTAATTTAGAATTTACATATGTGTGGAGAGGGACTGTTTTGATCCCAAGGTAGTATATCTGTGATACAATAATGCGGGCGATAGAGAAAAGGTGAAGCAAGAAGGCCAGATAAGAGGGAAGTGTCTGTGGTGCCAGAACCAAGGAGAGACCTAACAAAGCACCAGGCCCAGCTTGGCACTGGGTAGCAACGTTGCTGGAACAAAAGAGATGGGGCTGAGCTGGGAAAAATCGAGTGCACAGTGAGGACCATTGCAAAGGTCAGTGAAGCGGTTTGCACAGCTGCGCTTCCAAGTGGGTTCCTCTCGCCCCAAGCCCTGGCCCCTGACATTTCAGTAGCTGAAAACCAGGTTCTGCTGCTGCCTTTTCACTGCCCTCAATGCTGTCCAGTGCCACTGGGAGCTGAGAGCTTTTACCTGGGGAAGGTTAAATGCACCTGACTCCTGTTAGCCCCATGTTTGAGAAGATTTGACATGTTTGATCCCATAGCAGCCAGCTGGATGTGGCTTCTCAGGTCTGAGTCCTGGAGAAGCAAAGGGATTACCTGTGACTGCATGGGCAGTTGGCAGCAGAGCAAGGAATTGCTGCTGACCTTGGGTAAACATTCTGGGCAATGCAGTGTCCTCCCCTAGCACAGAAGTGGGGTTAGAAACAGCAAACAGGCTCACATTTGTCCACTAAACCCTCAGTGATGAGACAGGAGCCAATGGCAGAGAAGCCACCAGCTGCACAATGAAAACACAGCATTATTCCTGAATCACAGTATACAAAAAAATACATAATTTTAATACTGGTTGTTTTGAGTGAATGAAGCTTAAAACATCAAAATCTCTCTATTATATTTGTTTTAAGATTTGTATAATCGATTCCACTTGGAGTAGCAAAGATAATTGAACTACAGAAATAGAGTGAAAAAAACCAAAGTTCTTCTGCACCGCATATGACCTAAGCAGAAAGATAAGTGGGAATAGCTTAAACTCTGAGACACCAGTTCTTCCTCATTTAGAAAATCCTGGCATGCTGAACTTGCCAGTGGTAAACATCTTCTGCCACTATATGTCCAGAGATGTATGTATAAGTGAAGGCCAGTGTACATCTAACAATAACAACAATAATAATAATAACAATAATAATTAGTAATGTTGCATCAAAATGTGCCAGAATAGCCAGTCACCCAATCTGTATCTCACCTCCTATTTTTTCATGCTTTCCCTTTTTTTTTTTAAGCTGTCTACCTTATTTTTGCTGTCCTCCTTTTCTATTTGGTACATTTCAATATCTGGAGGGTTTTTTTAGAATACTTTTCCTTAATGTGTCTTTTAATTTTGCTGCCATTTCTCTCCTCTCTCTACACAAGCCTTCATCTTGAGATGCAATTTCTTATAGCTTTCAATTTTCCCTAAAAATAATTTTCAGTACAACTTCTGTTTCCATCTCCTCTGATAATTTTTTCTTAGTCTGATTTCTATTTTTGTTGTTACTCAAAGTAGAATTGCAACACTAATAATAAATTTCTTAGCTCCTTTAATTTCTGCTGCTGACTAGAACTGTTATTATGTCCCTTTGCCATTTCCTGAAGACAATTTCTAAACAAAACTCCACTTGTCTTCAGTGGTGCTGGATTTTCCTTCTTGGTTTTCCTTCTACAGAGGTAGGACAGATGGGGACATACTGGCTGGGGAGCTGATAAATCTTTCTGTGCTCCCACGGGGAAACAATCCAGATTTCTGGGAAACTGAATCAGTTAGAGAATCCTGAGTATCATCTCAAGTTAAGGATATCCATTAATAGCACTAGAAAAAGGCTTCTGCCTGGATCACTGCTACAATTTACTGAGGTTCAGTACAGAGTACCAGACATGAGGTATACCACCAAATCATCAAAGTAATTTCAGGCACAGATTTTGAAGAAGGTTGCCTGGCTTAGAAGCAGTAATCTCCCATGCACAAAAGTCCAGTGGCTTCTTGAGAGGAGGTAAGAAGATAAGCATTAGGCAGAATTTTACTAACACTGCTTTGGATAGACATGAAGGACTGAGGATTTTTAAGTGTTTTTCAGTCACACTTCTTAGACTCAAGAGCACTTACAGTATGTATCTAAAAGATTTTCCCTTTCTGTTTCCTCCTTCTTTGAAAAGGAAGAGATTATGAGGAGTTCAACTTTCTGATTACTTGTTTGTTTTTTTCATCCTAGGGGATTTAAATTACCTGTATTTCAGGGGCAATCTCAGCAGAAACACACAACAGGAGCAGTGTGCTTGCAAGCAGATTGCAAATGTTTCTTTTGTGGTGTGTTTTCTTTTGTATCGCTGTAGTCAGCGACTGCTCTGGATCCCATCCTAGGACACAAGCCAAGAATGAGAAATAAGGCTGCAAGCGAGACAACAATTCACAACCAGAATATTGTTTGACTTGGAATGCTCACCAGGGTACAACCTACAACAGGAATACAAGATGCTTTAAGTAGCAGATGCTGATTTTAATCTTTCTGGTAGTTAGGGAGTCCACCTCGCCCAGCCCACGGAGCCAGGAGGGACCTGGCAGAGGGATTTCTTCCTGGCTATGTCAGCGAGGAAATGACAGCAGGAGCAAGAGTTGTGAAGTACCCAGGGTGATCATCAGTGTAAATAGGAAGCATATGAATAAAGGCTTTGTTAGAGAAAAGGACTGTGCTATCAGTGAAAGTAAGCAGCAGCAGATGAAGATGAATGGTTAAAATAGGAAAAATATACCTGTGTTTAGTCTTCGGGAGTTTCTAGCCAAAAACACAACAGCCCTCGTGCATATACATTGCATGAGAAGTCAAAGATAAAACCATTTTGCTACAATATGGAAACAAAACACAGTCAAAGGGAAACAGACATTGGGGGTTTTATTCTGTTTAAAGAGGGACTCAAACATTAAAAACTGCTGCAAAATCCCAATATCTGAGTAGTATAAGAGAGCAACAGATAGTAACCAACGCCCCTGCTATGAAGTAGTACAACAGTTTTAGAAACATATGGCCTAGATTTTAGAGTAAATCAGTGTATACAAAGCAAATGTTTAAAGAACACTCCATTTTACAATGCAACTTTTAAAATTATTTAGGAGACCTTATGGTATAAAAATTGAATTTGGGAATATAGCACAAATCACTGTACAGGGTGATATATACTCTCGAATTTCCAGAGCTATTGTTGTTTGAGCTGTTCAGAAAGTGTTGACAAAAATAAATTTTGATGAAGGAGAAAACCTCTCAGAACAGTTTTCAATTTCCTAATCCAGCCACACTCTCAGTTCCTGTCTGTCTTTGAGAATGCTCTGGGTGGGATCCAAAGCCTGTGAAAGCAATGGACAGGATCCCACTGGCATTCAGCAGGTGGGACATGAATGCCAAGCCAGTGTCAGGATGCCTCTTGAAAGCCATATCTTTCACCACAGATCCCAAACATTACATTGAGGCCTGAAATAATCCTCTGTAGCACAAGCTACAAAGGCTCTGGGTGTTTTATGTTCACACTTGTTAGTGGAAATGAAATGGCAAATAGTAAATTTGTAAGGATGGCAATTACAAAATGAAAATAGCCCAGGCATATTCATTGGAAAAGTTATGTATTGCACTTTCCAAGAAAAGAATGCAAATTTTCCTATTCAGAAAGGCCCAGAGCTATCAGCTCAAGCAGTGCCTGTACCCTGGCCTTGCATCAACAGCAGTTTTACTGTCAGACAGAGGCTGAAGCTCTCCAAGCTTGGATTCACAGGCTGTGCAGAGGCTCACACATCCTACAGTGCATCCACAGCCGTTAGCAGGGGCAGCCACCTCTGTGTGCAGCACCATCCCTCCAGTCTGCTCCAGTGTGAGCTGCAGGGCTCCAACCCACTGCTTACCCAGCACAGGTGGGCTCTCTCCCACTTCCCCCCTGAAACTCCACAATAATTTGAATAAAGCAAAGCAGGAAGAGCAGTGGACAAGGCCTAGAGGAAAGTGTTAAAATTGCAAACCTGTATTCAGTACCCAACAGAGCTAGAAGGGAGAAGTGCAAGTGTCTCCTCACCTTAACCTGTGCAGGCAATCCAGCCAGTTCTCTGGCACCTCCATGGCTATGCTGTTTTCCAGAAGTAGCTTGTCTTTTGTCTCAGATGAAATTTATTTGTGTGAAAAGACAAAATTACCACTAAGAGCAATGGAATGTTAAAAGCAAGATTTACAAGAAAAAAACAAACAAACTGTTCTGGGAAAAGGTTACAATTAGCTCTTTTTCTGGAAATTAAAGGCTTACAAGCAGAAGAGATTGAGGACATGAGGGACTCCTTGACTGCTCTTTGACTGAACACTGTCCCAGGTGCACAAAACAGACAAATATAAAGAAAAGTGAAATGCCAAGGAAGTGAAAAAATTGAGAAAACTCAAATTAACATCACCTGCCATAAGCAGATTTTTTAACCAGCCTCTTTTTTTTAACCAGTGATCCAAAGAAAGAGGCCACACAAGCTGTGGGGTAGAGCAAATGGCGCAGGTTTTCTGTTTCCAGGTCTCCTGGTTTGTCACGAGGTATGAGGCACTTGGATGAGATTTTTTCAGGTTTCTGCCCTTTTTGGGTTCCCAGTTATGCTGCTGTCACCCTGAAACCATTCCCCTGCCAGTGCCTTCTTGAGGCGTTTTTTCCCTATCAAGCTATGCTTTTTCACTGATTTTCCTGGAATATTTGGAATATTTTTCCCCTCACAGATTTATTAAAATGGGTCAGATTTAGAAACTGTTTCTGAAGACATGATATCAATTCACATAAGTAAATACAGACATTAATATTTGTCTACAAGGTTTGTTGTTGTTCTGTTTTATTGTGGGGTTTTTTGTTGTGAGAGAATCAGCTTAAAATACTAATTGGTCACAGTGAACATGTTCTCCTATTTCATTCATAGTTCCAGGAAATAATAATAATTTTAGTAGGAAAGTTAATCTGTCAGGATTATGATAATCAAAATAAAGTGCAAAGGGAAGTAGAGAACCATAAATGATAAATACATGTAAACTAATTGCTAGTTTTATTTTATCAAGAAACAGAAATATAAAATACTCAGCTCTGGAGATTCTAAACAGATTTAGCAATATTTTTTAAAAGAAATCTTTCATTTGTTTTATTCCAAGATGATGAGTATGTGCCCACAGCACAGTTGTGAAAGGAGATAATGCACCTCAAAACCCAATTTCCTTTACCTGGCAACATATTTTAACTGTAAAAGTGCTTGGATTAAGTAACTGCACTTACTGGCTGTCAATGCTGCAAAGCAACTTTACAAAGCCTCCTTAGTTGCACTGCTTATCCACAACCATCTTTCAGTATTAAAAACTGTCAGGTGTATTTTCTTCTCATGTGAAAACACAATTTCCTCTTCAAACTAGAGAGCAACCAGCCCAGCAGTGAAGTAATCCTGAGATTTGTCCCCCTTAAAGCCTTGGCAGCTCCTTATGCCTTCCAGCACTCTCTGTGGGGAATATATGGGGCATCAAGACCACCACAAAAATATCAGTGATCTGATCTTTTCTGCTGGAGGGTAAGAGCACATCTAAGTGTTCATGGCAGACTGTAAGCAAGTTGAAGAGTAATTTTTTTTCCCCTTTCGGTTTGAAGTGTGTAATGGAGTTACAGGCTCAGAGCTTGCTGTGTATGAATGGAACAGGGGCTACCAGGGAACTCAGGGATATTACCTTAGGAAATTACCTGAACAGACATGCAGAGGAATTTTTACATTGCCAAAAAAAACCCCAGAGAAAGTGGGATGAAAACAAAGAAAGATAGAAACAGGGTCAGGACGACTAAATGCTGCTCCTGGTAAAGCACTGTTTTTTGGGGTTTAAAGACAAAATTAAGCTCAGATGTTAGTTAGGTGTCTAAACAAAACCAGACAAGACAAATAAGGAGATTCAAATGCCAAAGGCTTGTTTTAAGGCCTGGAACCTAAAATTTACACACAGCAGTAAGAAACCCAGTCTTTTAAGTCCATTTTGCATATAAAATATTTTCCTAAAACTTTATGCATGAAGCACACAGATGTCCATGACTGGCTGGTGTCTCTACACCTGTTAAAATTTCTGTACAATGAAGGGAACAAAAATGCCCAGCCAAAGGGAGGAGGCAATATGAGCAAGTGGATTAAACAAAGAACTGGTGATAGATATGGGTTTGCACATGTCTCTGCCTTGCTGAATGATGGCAAACCAAACTCCTGCTGCTTTAGATCCCCAGCTAAGCTGAGTAGTGAGCCTTAAGGGCTTCAGACTGGAATTTCTGATCTGCGGTGACACCAGACACTGCTGCAGCTACTCCAAACCAGGAACTTCAGCACTGACCTTCAGCAAAGAGCTCTGTGCAATAATTGCAGATGTTGCAGTCTCCTCTTCACCCCAGCCTGAGGATGGAATATTTCCCACCAAACTTTGAATCCCAAAGAGGCCCACTTGGCAACAGGGTGGGCCATAACTGACAAATATTGTCCCAGTTTCTTGTAAGGAGAGAGGTGAAAAGGGTACACTTAGGATGACTGCAAACCTTTGGGTGCCTCAAGTAGAGCAGCTACAGAGCTGTGTTTCACATTGCCTCAGGGAAACCATGGAGTCTTCCACTTCTCCTGGCAGCCCAATTGAAAAAGACAGGGAAGATGCTGGGGAATACACCTATTTGTGTGTTTGCAGTCCTCCCACAGCAAACCAGTGATTTTGTCCAGTAAAACCTTGTAAAGCCTTGGTTAGAAATACCAAGTCCTGCATAGTCAGCATTGCTGCTCATGGAATCCTCACAGCTATTTGTGTCCCTCCAACAGTTTCATTTCAGTGTAAAGTCAGAGAAAACTCTCCATGGTGGCCAGTTCAGAACAGAAAAGCAAAGCTGTTCTCTAAGGTCTGGGTGTGTTTGCAGCTCTATAAAAATAGAACTGTCAGTGAGATTGCCAAAAAATGAGGGATCAAAATACTTTGCTGCTTTTACAGGCACCAACAGCCCTTTGTTACATAATGAAATGAAATCCAAAACCTACTTATGGTTACCTAGTATATAGTACAAAAATATTATCTCTTTAGATATACATGGCCCTTCAAATAGCCTTTTGCTGTATGCCTCAGTTTCATTGAATGTGTTGATGTTTATAGCTTACTTTTCAAATCACCTTCAGGAGAGAGAAAACACACAACTGCCTTAAGAAATGTTGATTTATGAACTCTACTGGTCTTTTTTCTTCTTGTAAACCTGGGTGGAAAATTGATCAGTTATAAGCCTGCTATAGATCTCACAGGTTTGCAAGATATATTATTGCATTTCAAGATTATCTGATATTGCAAAATATTTTTCCCCCTTCTTTTTTTCTTTACCATGATCATACATTTTTCTGTCTCAATTTTTTTCTACTCTTGTTAGATTAGGGAAGCTATCAGAAAATAAAAATAAAGAAGAAGAAATCATCCTAGAGAAAGTAGCTTTGGGCCACCCCAGGTTTTCCCAATACATCATAATGTGGGTTTTATTTCATACCCCACTGAGGTGGAATTCACAGAATGTTTCTTGAATTACCATGAGGTAGTCTTATAAGACAATTGCTGTCTTTCCCCCACCCCCTCCCCCTTTTTGCTTCACACTGCTTCTGACAGCTGTTGGCATTTATTATATAACCAATGGGCCCAGCATTAATTTTCAGTAGGCTACAGATCAGTTAAACTTTAAAGTAATATGTACAGAATAGGACTGCTCAAATGTAGCTATTCATCTTGCAGAAAACAAAAATATTTCAAATTTTTTTTAAATCAAATTTTAGGCAGACAGATAAAATGTGAGAATTTTATCAAAATTTTCCAAAAATAATGTGTTTACAATGTTCGAACAATGAGAAAATGCTGAAATTTTTATGAGAACAAAAATGTGATTTTACAGGAATCACAGTTTTGATAGTTTAAAATCCAACACTGTTCCTCCAGGTCTTTTGTTTGGGGTAATGTCAGGGAGATAGGGAGCTCTTTGTAGTATTCCCCAAATGTCACATGCCTTGAGAATCTCCCCAAATACTGAAATTTGTTGATAAGACGCTATCATTAAATGGTACTACATATTCCAAGGTAAATTATATTCTGGGTCACTTCAATTTTTTTATATACTCTAAAAACCTGTACAGATCCTGACCATGTAAAAGATTATTTTGCAGACACTGAATCTTGGTTTCTTTCACTGGAGTCTCCATTGAGAGATGTAAACAAGATTTCTGGAAAAGGAAAACTTTCTTCATTATTAACACTGATGATAAAATGTGAACTGGAAAGAGGATTGTGGACTGAGAATATTAGGAGAAAACTTCAATTAATCCTCAAATTAATTACACCTAAAGATATCCATCAGTGATCCTGACATACAACTGAACCAACTTTTTAGATATAGATGGAATGGCTTTTCTGCATATGTCAGTCTTATCAGACTTATAGGTTTGGGGGTTTTTTTGCATAGATGGTGATTTAATTTTCAAATCCCACCTCTCCTGGAGAAGCCACTGAGCATGTACAGCTGGAAGAAAATATATGAGAATAAAACTCCTGTGCTGAGGTTTTTTATTCCCATGTATTGTCCAGTACAGTCATTTACTGCATAAGATAAGAAGATCCGAACAAGCTAGTTCTTACATTCTTGTTGCCACCTTTTTATCAACAATGTGATAATTATGCACTCTAAATAAAAAATATCTTTGAAGAATTTCTTAATCAAGAACTTTACTGTTACAGTCTCCTGCTGGAAGCATTCTTCTCCTTGACGTGAGCAAGTTTAAGTGAACACCATGATTTGTTAGGTGGTAGAAGTTGTATGACAAAACACTTCAGACATGCAATGCTTTTTGCCAAGCAGCTGAAAGTGTTTTGTTGATAAATGTTCATGTCTCATACTATTAATACTGTCACACAGGTAAAGTTTGATCTCCTGACAAAACCTCTTGTAGCTGTCTCTTAATCTGTTTGGTAATCAATATTAACACTCTCAAATGTCCCAAAATATTCCCTTTAGCTTGTTTATTTCAATGTGTGCTGTGTGCACACGCACATATTTCACTCCATACATTCCTCCTGTATGTGAGCACATATTTCATTCCAAGTGATAATATACATTTTCTTTAGTAACTGCAATAACCTAGGATGCAACAGAAAGGTGGACACTCAGATAACCTGCCAAAGAGCACAGTATTAAAATCTGGAAAACAGGAGAGGCGGCTGCTTACACAAACCTGCAGTTCATACTGCCCTTTGGGTTCCATCAGGGCTTCAGGACAGTCTGGCACTTTTGTTAGCTGTCTTAGGAACCTGTCTGGCTTTATAACTTCAACTCTGCCTTACCCCAGCAGGAATGGACAGCTCTCAGTTGGCAACAGAGGAGGGCCCACCCCTCTCGTGAGTGAGCCTATAACCCCTCAAGTCTTTAGGAAAATAAGTAGTAAAAGTTGCTGTTCTGTGGTAAACAATAGATGGTTTGCCTATTCCAGCTGTCTCATAATATTTAAAATAAGCTGTGATGGTGCATAAACCCAAATTCTAGATGGGCTCTCACACCTAATTGCTCCACTGCGAGTGCTAGTGAAGAAGTGCTTTCCAGATTAACCACACCAGACACGTTGACTCCCTCACAGTGAAGCAGACTCCATTTTTCTTATAAACACAGATTTCCTTAAGACCCTCAGAACTTCAAAGTTAAAAGAAAATTAGCATCCATCCTGGAAAGACGGAATGGTTATTTCTTGGAATCCAAATGAGCATAACTTTGCAAAGCTGGAATTTTCACAAGCAGACACTGCATTTTAATAATTTATCTTCTCAGAGGAGCATATTGTACCTTGAAATAAAGCCTGAAAGGTTTCTTGCCCTGTAGGGAATGCGGCTAGAACAAAAGAAAACTGAAAGCCATTTGGCTGCTTGTGACCAACTCAGAGTTAGAATTGGCCAAATTCCACACACGAGCAGGGACACAAACACACAGCGGCTGCAACCAGCTCCAGTGCCAAATTGCAACCATATTTATAATCCTTTCAAAACACTTGGATTCATTTTTGTGGTAACAACAAACATATAAATAATGAAAACCCAGTATTTCCTTTCGGAAGTGAAGTGTCCTCTCCCCTACACCCCCAGTAAAGCCAGTCATGTTGCATTTCCTGCTACTGAGGTTCATAATAGCAGCTGTTAGCATTTGTAGTTGCTTGTGAAGATTTTTTAGACTAAACATGAGAAAAATAAGAACATTGAAAGTTGTGATATATATTGTATCTTCTGACTAAATCCAAGAAAAAATATGGAAAATATTTTTCATAATTTAAAATATGCCTGTTCCTCTGAAGCTATTGTTTCAACATCAGAAAACTAGTTTACTCTTTAATATGCATTCAAATTGCATTTGGTGGCGGCAGAGAGTGAGATTTTATACCTATGTTATGGGGCTATTAGACTTGTAAGGACAACAAAGAACCTCTCTTGACACTCAGACACTATTGTAAAGGACAAATTAATTTCTGTTGATACTAACCTCTCAAAATACCAACAGCATATTAATCTATGTTCATGGAATTATTCAATGTATGAAGATATTTCATGTTTATACATAACCAGGTCTGAGGACAGACCATTAGTTAGTGACATCAGTCAACAACTTTTAATTTTATACCACATTACACTCTCTCCTTTACTGTTGTGTGGTGCTGAAATTTAAAATTTTCAGTTTGAAACTCTGTTTGAAGAGATTTCCATCATTCTAAAGTTCCAAGAGACCAGCTCCCTCCACTGTCTGCAATAACCAATTCATCCTCAGAGGATAAGTCCCAGACAATCCAATAATATTTCTAACAGCACCAGCATCCCAGATTGAAAGTTGTTTTCATATTTGAAGTAACAGTTATTTATTGAAGACACTGATGTAGCAAATAAAAGAAGGAACCGATTATTTTATATTGAAATAGAGGGCAAAAGGAAGGGAGAAGGGTTATTCCTTGCAATTGGGAAAATGTGTGCTGCATGATGCCACTTTCAATTCTGAAACATGAAGCAGAGCTGCAGTAAAACGACATTAGTAGCTTTCATATGATAATTGGCATAGAAGAGAAGGTTGTTTCTGGGTGGAGCAGTAGCCAAGTTCACTGAACCTAGCACACCATTCAATCAACCATGGAAAAAACAATGGGAGATAGAGATGGGGAAGACTTTTATTTTGACTGGGTAACAGACATGAAGGCAGGGGGTGAGTACAGGGAGGGGAAAGTATGCAAAAGTGAGAATTCGAGAAAGCTAAATATTTGAAATGTCTCTGAATGCGCATTTATTATTTATAACTATAAAACAACAATCATTCCTGCATCGACATACCGGGTGGTGAACCAAGCAAATGCAGATTTAGATGGGATGTGTAACATATGAAATAATGAAAGAGGATGGTGGCAGTCTGCCAAGTCTCCCCCTCCCCACTGCTCCTCTC
The DNA here is from genome assembly GCA_013399455.1 of Anthoscopus minutus. Lineage (NCBI taxonomy): Eukaryota > Metazoa > Chordata > Aves > Passeriformes > Paridae > Anthoscopus > Anthoscopus minutus. The sequence continues at coordinate 23,981 of VWYI01004070.1, read as the reverse complement.
CCCAGTCATTGACTTTCAAAGAGGAAAAGATTTCATACAACAAAATCTACCCTGACTTCCAGGAGACACAATGAAAACAGATTTACACTTAGTAGTATTTTCTAAGTAGCCCCAAATAAATTCAAGTTTCAAATAGTTCCTTGCAAGAAATGTCTTTTTAAGTTGCTGGGATGGACATATAAGTTGGGATTTTTCTGCCTATATCTTTTAGGTAGGATTTTTCACCCCTTTTATTTGCTGTCTTTTGGCATAATTTTATTCTTATTTTAAAATAAAAGCTACAAAAGGCAATTTTATTTTTATGGAAATTGCTAGCAGTATGAATTTCAGCTCATTTATAGAAGAATAATCTTTGTGCTGGTCAATTCAGCTAAGATAGTTTGCTGGCTTTCACACAGCAATTTACTAATGAATGACAAATTAAATATTGTCCTATATGAAGATGACTTTAGAGGTGGTGCATAAAGTTTGGGATTCCTGGAATACCTTCAGACTGGCTATGGTCCGTTTGCATGAAAATGTGGCTGTTAACATCATGTTGGATTTTCGTGCTGCCCAGCACAAAATAAGGCATGTTTCCTTTACTCGTACAGACACTACATTTGATTCAGCATTCTTGGTGCACTTGAAGACATGTTTTTAATGCACACCCACAGAGATACATTAACACTTTGCTGTACTCCTTGGAAAAAATCATTCAGGCTGCTCTGAGAAATGCAAGCCACGTTATCAAAATGCATTGCTTTACAGCATGGCTTCATTTCCAAGGAGTGTAGGGAGGGTTCGCTGTGTTGGGTGTCTCAAAGTTTCTAATCAGAGGCATCATTTCAGAGTTAGGCATTTCCAAGCACTCAGGAGGGGTTTCATTTTCATCTCAGTGATAAGATGAGGTAGCATTTGCTTGACTTTAGCCTTACTGTAATACAGTGCTTGTGAAAGATTCCTGGAATTCTCACTGTGATAGCCCCCAGACCCACAGGGGATGCCCTGGCCTTTTCTCCAGCACCATCAACCTCCCTTGGGCCCAGCCACACCAGCAGAGTTCCAGCATTTCTGGTAGGGTGGGGACACAAACACCTCAAGGAGCTGCAAACCGTCTGCACTGCGTCCTACCCCAAACATTCAGGCACCACCTGGCACATATCAGATGCACACCTGATGCAAGGGTAGTACCTTTGACAATATCCTTATGCACACTGCATTCCCACACTGGATTTACTGGAATATCTATCAGAGGATCAGGAATTACAATTATTTTGACATATATACCAGAGAGGACTGTAATGCTGTAGGGTGGCAGAAAGGACACTGAGTGGAATGTTACTTAGGGGAAAGGAGGCATGGCTGAAGACTTTGTACCTGAACCATAGCCTGACTACTTGGTCTAAAACAATTTTGGTTGCATCTCAGCTGCCTTCTACCACTGCAGATTTCCTACCTACATCCATTAGGTATTAAACAACTGACTCCAAGAGCCTGTTTTCTCTAGTGGTAGATGGTGAGGCATGCTGGGCTAACCTCTCCAGACCTGAGGAAATGTGCAATAATGTAGGAAGGATTTAGTTTTCAAAATAAATTGAATGTTTGATCACTAGTTAGCATTCTGCAAAGCTGCGTGCTGTTACTATGACAAGTTCTTAAAACTGCAGCTAACTAATAAAAGAATTTTATTGATTGTCATGCCACATCAGGTCAGAAATTCATTTAGTGTTTTATTGCATTCCAGCACCAGATGTTCCAGAGGAAGGTGTGAAACTCCCATAACAGAGAATTATGCAATAACTTGCTTATGAGAGAATTTTCTTTCCAAAGCCCAATGCTTAATAGTGAGCGTTATTGCTCTTCTTCCTATGTACTGTCTTTCTGTTTCAAGGGGCTGCAGCTTTTCCTTCCACATACAACCAGTGAATCTTGCAGTCGTTGTTATGTTACTCTAATGTTATCCATATGCAGTGAATTCCACAAGTTAACATATGTACAAATGATATTTCAATCATTTTCTGCTCTTAAAAAAAAAGGCATCTCTTTATATTATTCATGACCAAAACCCCCTATCTATCCTGCACTAATCTTTATTGAGAATTTTTTCTTATGCTTCCCTCACAGTTTCCTCCTCTAAATTCAAAAATTCAGTAGCAAAAAAGATAAAAAATAAAAAACGAGTCATGCACATACAGCCCGTGGCCTCTCTATAATTTTCTGTGCTAGGTAAGAAAAGATCATAATGTATTTGAATTTATTTCTGTGAAATTTTTATGCTCAGATTTCTTTAGAAGCTTTTAATCTGGCTAAGCAATACAAGTAACTCAAGATTTCTTAGTAGGTAAAGAAGAATGTAAAGAATATGTGTGTGCATATGTAAAGAAAAAAGCTCATAAAAAGGAATCCAGATTACAAAATAAGAATAAAAATTCTGCAACTATTCTGAGTGTCTATTAAAACAGAGTTTTCATAAACTTTCCTGACAGAAGTTTCCTTCCAAGAAAGTTAATGAAACTGAACCCGAAGCAGACGGGAATACAATCAAGAAAAATTCATTTTCCAATTCTATTCAGTTGTTGTTAGATTTCTCTTCTCCACTCATCTACTTTCAGATTCCTCATCTGTTTTATGAGTGCTGCTACTTACTCTTCCTATAGTGAAAGATCAATACATTCATATTTTTAAAGTATTTTCAAATCTCTGAGTGAAAGAGGCAACTATATCAAATTCACTTCGTGTTTATATAAGAAAAAAAAGAAACTTAAAAGTTTCTTCAGTGAAGGCTTCAGAATCCTGATCAATACAGAACTGAGACCTGAAGGTAGTGCATTCAAATGCAGTGTTATGTTCATATTGCTCAGCTTGGCTCTAAGCCAATAAAGCACAGATGTGTGCCAAGTTTTACACACTGTGAGCAGTGCCCATGGCATCCAAGACACTCCTCAGCCTTAAGTCCTTCACTGGATTGAGGCCTTGTGGTCACATGGCGGAAATGGAAGTGCCACAACCATTAGGATTCACAGGAATCCAATGGATCTCCCTGTAAAGTTTCTTTTTATAATCCCAACTATTTTTTTCTTTAGTTGATAAACAAGAATGTTTAATTTGTCAGCTTTCATAAGGACAGAAGTTATGTAAACATTCCTTTCAGCAGAATTAACATCCTCAAAATAAACCACTACCTTTTTAAATGTAGGCCAGGAGAAACTATTTCAGAAATGAAATAAAAGCCCAGATCTCTCTCTCTCTCTCTCTCAAGTAACTGAAAGTCAGTGGTTTTTGGCTCACACTGAAAAAATTTATTCAGTTTAGGCAGGCACAAGGAGAGACCTTGCACAGCAAAGCTTTGCAGTACTACTGAAATGCTGCCTTTGGCTCTTTCATGCAGAATATGAGCAAGCACTCAGGGCTCATTAAGGATTTCAGAAATTCATCTCTGTCCATTTGGAAGATGAGTACAAACTAAATAAGGAGCTGACCTTACTGACAAATACTTTTTATTGGTTTCAAGCTCATTTGGATTCACCTCCTAGTTCATTTAACTCATAGACATTTGGGAGTTTGTGCTCCTCTGCCTGAATGTATCAAGGTACCAGCTAACAGTACATGAAATTAGATTTCCATAAGGGCAGTAGCTCGCATTTCATAGAATCATGGAATACCCTGGGCTGGAAGGGACCCACAAGGATCATCGAAATCCAACTCCTTTATTACATAGCTTCCCACAGGCCAAGGTGGGGTAAGTCTGTATTGGCATATTAGTCGGATCTAGGAACTTTGAAGGGAAGTTTTCTAATCGTAGTGACTTACCAAACCTTCGTTCACAACACAGAGAAAACTGTGAGGGTGCAAACAGGTTCCTTTTTACATGAGGCTTGTGTGATGAAAGCACTACAGAGGTCAGCTCACACCCTCCAGGCGCCAGTGGGCTCAAACTGGACTTATTCTAAAGGTAAAAGCTCAAAAATTCTTACCTCTGTAAAAGGTTCCTCTTTCGTGCAGGTCTGGGAGGAGAATGTGGACATTTAACCCAATATCATTCTGTTCTCTCCAGCACCTTGCAGTAGGAAAATTCCATTTCACACACATGGATGGGGATCATGGGCAAGCCCATGTGAATACATTTTCCTGGGCTTTGTGATACAGCATGGCAATGAAGTTCCTTCAGGTGATCCTGGCACACACAGTGCCAGGAGTGAGAGTGGAGTTACACCCTCTGTTTGCCTCATCCTTAGTTCAGCAAGAGCCTTAGAAACTCTGGAAAAAGAAACCAGAATTACATTTGTATAAAGCATAATGTTTTGTTCAGTATTATAGTCGTTTCCATCTACATGAAAGTTTAAGCGCTCCAGCACTTAAAATATTGTACTTCCACTAAGAGTTTTTTTCAATTACCTCGTTAGATTATGCACACAACAAAGCCAAACAAAGATTTTTTTTTTTTCTCTGCACAACATGAAAATATATACTGGGAGAGCAGGGTTCTGATAAATACAAAAAATTAACCTGGGGTATTTGTAGTGAAAATGTGTCTTTTATAATTATTCCCTTATGTTAGAACAATCCTGGTCAGTCAAGAATCAGTCTGGCTGTATATTCCTCTCTCTCTCATGTGAGGTTGAGTGGAAAAGCAAAGATGAAAGCAAGGAAGAGGTTTTAGAATTCCTCTTGCAGTCATTTCTTTCTCTGACTAGAATATGATTAAAGATATCTCATGTAAACTGAGAATAGGCAGCACTTCCTAGCAGCTATTTCAAATTCTGCCCTTGAGGATTATATAATAATAATAATAAAAATCCTCATTCTTACACAGCATTTTTCATCCACAGATTTCAAAGACATGTCTTGTCTCACTACTGAGGCACCCCACACTTGTGTGGAAAAGTTTTTCTCCCCTTGCTTTCTGGCACCCCTGAATGGCTGGAGGGCACTGAGGGGTGTGTTGCACAGCTCAGTAGGATCAGAGATGGTGCCAGGAGAGACTTTTCACTGTCATTTGCCAGAGCACCCAGCTCTGTGCTGGCTGGGCTGTGGTAAATCCTGGGGAGGCTGCCCTGAGCAGGGAACATGCTGGAGCATCACAGAACCACAGGGCTCTTTTCACCTCAGAGAAGCTCCCTGCTATTCTCACTTTATTACAGCTACAGCAGTGACTGCTGAAGTCTCCAAGACAGAAATATTTTCTTCATTATATTAGAGTGCAATTCCTTTTTCATCTGTCTTCTTCACTTCTAAATCAATTCTCACTCAATGTATTCTTTTCTTTGTTTCATTAACTGATGGTTTTAAGGACTCTCAGTGTTGCATAGTTAATAACTTTTCTGTAGCTTGAATTTTTCCATCAGTTCACATTTCCAAACCAATTAATTCCTTGTTGTTTTCCAATGGTTATTAAAAGGTAGAAAAATCCAGTTTAACCCAGTCTACCGTCTGAGGGATGAATCTATATGCTAATTACTTTTCCAGTTTGCTAGCAGGAAACCCTGCATGATAGAAAGGACCATTTTCTAAAATTATCAAGGGCCAGACTTTTAGAGGTAGTTAGGTGCTTAAAGATGAAGAAGTGCCTAGTGGGGTTTTTAGAAGTGCCTAGAGATTTACATTCTATTGAAACCAGTGTGATTGAATTAGGGGACCGAATACTTTAAAAACCAGTCTCCACAAGATGCAAAAAGAGGGTTTAAAAAAAATAGTATTTAAAAAATATTTAGTCATATAATGAGGAAGTTAAATATTTGAGAGAGAAAAATGGTATTTTTTTCTCTAGTTAATTAAATTTTAGGTTAATCAGCAGGATTATTCAATTCACGGTGCATTCAGCCAAGTGATTTCAGCTAACCAAAAAAAATCCTTTGAAAAGATCTCATTATAGCCATTTTCAGAAGATAAACTTTTTCCTGTTTTATTTGTTTCATAATGAGTGGTTGAATTAATTATTAGAAAGGATAATAATCTGCAAGCTAAATAAATTGGTATTGTTTTCCTCTTTCACCAGAACAACTACGTAATACATTTTCAGCTGAACTTCATCCAGTTATATATTTATAAATATACTCATTTTGCTCCAATGACTCATTTCAGTGTAAGAGGCTGCAGGGCTGAGCTCACAGCCAAGGTTCTTGCCCATTCTCATCCCTTAATTGAAAAGGTACTCGGCACTTGCAGCTTTTATCCATCCTTTCTGCTTTTGCAGCAGCAACATCAGACAGCTAAAAACCAGCTTGAAATCCTTTTTTAGAAGGACCCTGATAGCACAGGGGAGGAATGGTTTGCAGGTGGCCTGAATTCCAAAGGTCTCAGGCGAATTCAGGATTTGTACACAAACAGTTGGATCTCAACAGAAGACAGAAATACAGGTTACTCCCAAAACTAATAAATAACATGACTTTGAAGGTAAATTCTCCTAGGTGCACAGAGGGATTGTCTTCCCTCATTTTTAATGCCATTAAAAACTGGGTTATGGGTGAAGTCTGAAGTAGAGTCTCCATAAGAGTCTTCAAGTGATATATAGCCAAGAGGCCTGAACCTGAAAGGTATAGATCTTAAATTAAGCTATAGATACCTAGGTGCTTTCCAGATTTTTTTGGAAAATATATTTTGGCTAATTTTAGAAACAGTGAGCAAAGTGCAGGCTTGGTAAAGGTGAGATCACCTCTCAAAGAAAATTGGTTGTAGTCACCTGAGCATGCTCTCCTGTTCTCTACAGTACAAAGAATTTTAAAAGAATATTAACAATTTAGGATAGACTTCATTGTCAAGACAGTAAAATAAGGTTTATGGCCCCAATCTCTGCCTTGATTTCATTCAGGACACAATGACCATGCATCTCCTAATACTATAATTTCATTGCCTCAAGAGTACAGCTAAGCAAAAACACAAGAAAAAATTTATTTCAGAATAGTTCACTGCTGGTTTATCTGCTTTGTCCCTTAATCCACAACCTGTATTTATTTCTTCCTTAGAAATATTGCAATATTGTTTAAGGACAAGATGGCTCAAGGTCTGGTAATGGGATTTTTAGCCTTTCACATTCAGCTCATTTATCTGAGCATGGGTAGGTCTTTAGGTCAGCGAGTGGTTACCTGCTGACTCTTGTCCAGTGGCCTCTGAAAGAAATGTATGAGCAACTTTCACACAGTGAACAATTGTCTACCCAAAGGTTATGCCAAAAGGGGACAGTAACAGAAGAAATAACAGCCACACAGGAGTAGAGCCAAAATTTTGTCATGAGCAAAAAAGAGGGTTTTTTTTCCCCTCACACTTTGGAATTACGCTGGTAAGGCAATTTGAGTAATCCAGCACCTTCTCTTCTGCTTAGAGATATATTTTAGTGATGCTGAATCATATTTCTGTTAGACTGGCTCAGTACTTTTTGTGGGCAATAGATTTGGAAAAAACAGGAATTCCCATCCATTGAAAAAAACCCCAACCTTCTGAAATAAAACTTTGAAAGATCATTAAAGTTCAATATTGTGCCTAAGAAACACTTAATACTGTAATAAAACCAGAAAATAATAGGACACATATAAACACACAAAAATAGCTGAATATGATCGTAAATGAAGGATGGGAAAAAGAAAGCAATAAAGCCAGGATGATACAAAAGAAGAAAACTCAGGCAAGATATTTTATTTTGGTTAGAACTTCTAGGTTTATTTCCCCATTAAGAGTACTCTGAATGGCTTTTCCAGGTACAGACCTTGAAAGGAAAGTGTGGGCAGGGTCAAAACTGAGGTGGGACTGCAGGAGCTCCACTGGCTGAGATTTCTTGCTGCAAGTTCTACCTTTTGCATTTTATTCAGTTTCGTGCTTCCCATCCCATAAAAATACCTACACAGTTTGGTCTGACCTAGAGCTTTCCAAAACAAATTACATTTTATTCTTTATGCTATTTCATCAGGTCAAGGCTTAATCTGATACTCTAACAAATAAATGCATCTGTTACATTCAAGCTGCAAATGAAAGCAGTCTTTTCATTTAGAGCCTCTAAAGACCACCACAGACCACAGAGATCACTTTTATGGTATATTACTCTTTCTCTCACTTCTCAGTTCTCACTATGCTCTCATTGTTCCACAGGCGTGAATTGGATAATCTCTAATGATCTAATTGGTTAACATATTTAAATTAAAGTTATCTGATATTTTGTTGAAATTTGATGATTATGTTTCAGACCTCAAAAAGGCCTCAAATGTGTCTTTTTTCCAAAAATGTCTATAAAAAATATACATGTAGATCATCACACCTGTGTTGATGCCAGTAAAAATAAAAAATTGCACAGGTATTTGTTTGATCATTCTTCAACTATAATTAGAATTGATCATATACAAACTTCATTGACAATTACATGTATAAATTTGGTATGATTTGCTCTACATGTACATTTGTTTATAAAAAAACACCTAAAATTCATGCCTCCTGTGAATACAATAGAATAATAAAAATGTTTACTGCATATCACACCACTTTGTGTCCCGGATATTGCAGTGTGCTAATTATTCAGTGTATTTAGACAGTGTTCTAAGAGATTGAATGTTAAACCTTTAGTGTCATCCATGATACAAGGCAATATTTCATTAGATATCTTAGGATTTGATTTGATTCACTAGAAGAAGTAGAAGCACAGAATAACTCAGCTGGAAGCTCAACCAATCCAACGCCTTCCAATTTTCTGGAAAAGTATAATGGATATAACTGAGCTGTCTGCATGAAGACGCTGTAGATGTATCATGATGCAAGAAAAACAGAACACAGAATGTGAGAATCCAGTCCTGTGTTATTTACAGTGTTAGGATAAAGACAATCTGTAGAAGTTTTTGTCACCGACTCCTGTAGTCTACACATTAAAAATCCCTGTGCCCTTGGAAATTCTGTTTGTTTGCTTATGTTACATCAACTCAATTCAACACATTCAACTAAACTGAAGCAATATCAATTTAAATTTAAATAATAGCATTCATCTCAATTTAAATTTAAATAATAACAGTTGAGATTTAGTTCAGTAGTTCCATAGTTTTAAAATGACATTTCAAGCTAACCCACTGAAGTTCTATTGTGTAGTGGTAAGAAAAATTACCTATCTTGCTTTTACACAGTGTGTTGCATCTCAGAAGGTAAAGGCCTCAGATGAAAGTTGTGCAGGAGTTGAGGCAGTTCCCTGGTAAATCAGGCGATTATTTCCTACTAACAAGCCCTGAGTAAAGCTCAGTAAATCATTTGCTGACACGAGCTCAGGATCTGGCACAGAGATGCCAGGTGGTGTGCAGGTGGAAGGCAGAGCCCCTGCCAGCCAGTTCTGGGCTCTCTTCTGGCATCTGCTCATGCTCCCATTCTGAGAACAGCTCAAAGGCCATCAGATGAGCAGGATATCTCTGGCACTGCATGTCTGTTTGGCCACCACACAACTTCCAGATCTCCTGTGCCTAGGGTTAACTTCATCCTGTAAGCCGCAACAATTCCCAGCATCCATGAACAGCTACAAAGAGAAACTGCTAAAATCTGCAGAGCTGTCGGCCTCTTTTAAGTAGAAACCTCCTTTGCTGTAAGTGCACAGAGCATGGCTTTGGGCTCAAAGTGGATGTTTTTATTTGCATTGAACAGCCACAGCCGAAGCACTGGTGACACTGAGGTCAGTGATGTGTATCCTGGGCGGAAGTGCTGTGGTAGATCCAACCCCTGCTGCAAGCGACTCACACTCGTGCGGGCCTCAGGTGAGAGAAAAGCCAATTTAACAGTATTTCTGCATTGTAACATCAGAGCAAATCCATGTGCTGCTGAACGGCCATCCCAACAGCAAGTCATGCTCCGGGTGGGGTAAGCATGTGGGTGGGGATGAGACAGAATAGGTCTTTGTCAGAGAGCACACCAGGGCTCCAGATCAAAACATTCTTCAGCCTTGGAGGGGATTCATCATCCAAACTTCCATGCAAACCTGAATCTCATTGCTACTCCTCTCAGCACACTGAGCTAAATCAAATTCCCATGTGCGAGACTGAAACACGAATCTCAGTTGCAGAGCTTGGCCCCATCTCTAATTGCAATATTATCAGTAATAAGCTTTCCAAGGAAAAGTGAGGGGGCATCACACATCTAACACCCTGCACATAAAATATGCTGGACCGAATTCTTGCATTTATATTTTGCTATCGAAGACTCCAGAAAAATGTTGATTTAAGCAATAGGAGCTCTGTGCCCACGTCTCCCCGTAGATATGCATGTTGTCCCTGTGCCAAAGGCAGAAATGAAGTCAGGGTTATCAAGGCAGAGGAAACTACTGAACTCATGGGAGATTGGGAGAGACTCGAATCCTAGTGTTTTGACTAGGATTTCTTTCATAATAATGGAGGCATTAATGATTTTTCACACAAAGGGATGACTAGGCAGAATATGCCAGTGTGCATGTGCGCGTGTGAGGGACAAGAGGCGCAGAGGTAAATGTGAGTAGCTTTACACTAAAATTAAATCAGGCTTTTCCATAAAACAGATGTTATGATTCCCTTTAAAATATAATTAAATTAACAGCAAACAGACACACTCAGGAGAAGGAATTTGGGGTTGGGATTTTGGCATTAGTAATTCCCTATACTTAATCCATAAAAGTTTTCTTTTATGTTTACAGAAGGAGGTTAAAAAAAGAAGCAAGTCTGTTACTAAAGAATTTTAAGATACAGTGGAGATGTGAAAGGCACAGAAGATTTTCATTTCCTGTGTTATAGGGTGCAAATAATATCAGTATGAAAAACCTGGCAGGAAGATTTAAGATAGCAGTTTTTACATTGATAAGTATTTGTTCATTTCCTGACAACAAAAAATATAAATCTCTTCAGAAATTAAATACCCTGGCTTGTTGAAGCACTTTTGTGACGTTCTGTGGTAGACTGGCTTCCTTTCATTGGAAATCCACAGCTAGAATAATAATCACAGCATCAGTTATTATACTTGTATCAGTTCTGTGCTGCAAGAGGCTAATACAGTGTATGGCCGAATTCTCCTACTTTTGTGTCACTTATTTTCTCTGTGGGCCAGATTTGCATTTTAATGGAAGTAGTTTATAGACTTCTTTGCTGCCTTCATAGTGCCACAAGTGGCATCATTAAGTGAGTTAAGCCGGATTAATGCTGATAGTAAAGTCAGATAATACAATAACAGAGGCCTTCATTTCCATTTGGATTAGGTGAAGAGAGCAGGCCTGTCTGGTGCAGGGTGATAATTTGTAAGCGCGATATGTTGTACTTGAGAGGATAAGATTAAATTTAGTGGGTTTAACTGTCATCCCAGTAAGTCAATTACTTCATCTTTTCAGGCTTTGAATTTATTTTATAAATAAAATAAATGGAATATTGAGCTGCTCCACAGCCATTTCGAGCTTCCATGAAGAAGAATTACACATGCTGGGCCAAAAAAAAAAAAAGAGAGAGAGAGAGAGAGAGAGAGAGAGGAGAGGGAGAAAGGGTTTCTGATTTGGCTTCACAAAAAAAGTACAAACTGCTTTCAAGTGCCATCATGGCAACAGCTCGGGAATATTGTCCGTTTCTCATATCACAAGCATGACAGATTCCATTGTGACTTTAGTTTATTCATAATAGGAAATATTTGTGTTGTGCCTGGCCTTTTCTATTTGTATCTTTTAGATTGAGAAGGAATACACTAAAATACTGATCACTGCTATCGTTTAACTCTTTTACTTTTTCCTCTGCTTGCCATCTCCTCTGTATTTAATACTTGCATCTTGCTGCTCAGGCAGTCTCAAATAGAAATAAATAAATGAGAATTTGTTCCATTTTATGTCAGATAAACCCTTTTTTAATTCATCTGTCTTCTCTCTCCATCTCCACCCTTATTTGGACACCAAATCCCTGCAATACTATTTCTTGGCCATGGAATGTTTGAAAGCTTTCTGTAAATTAGAAACAGATAGATAAGCACCAACATCTTCATTTCCATCCACAGACTCAGACACAGAACCCAGGTGCTGTCAAGGGATGCCAAGCATATCAGCAAGAGAGTGCCTATGCAGAGCAAGACATGATTTCAGAAGCCCCTCAAACTCCAGATCCTTTCACAACAACCTTTCTAAATAGTTTTCTCTTGTGATTCCTGCTGTGACTTATTATCACCTGCAAGAAAGAAGCCTCAGCTAGTTTCTTCTAAACTTTTGATAAATATGCTCAGCACTGCAATGAACTAAGTTTTTGGGTCTTATGTGGCAAAGTACCAGGCAACCTCATCTCCCCCTGATGCTGAGAAAGAGCTGGCTATAATCTTCTGGGAAGGAAAAAGGATGAAGCTAAAGGCTAAGGCAAGTTCTCTTCATTCCTATGTGCATGCTTGGCACATGGACCACTGCCTAATTCAGTCAGATGAGCATCCTAAGAGCCTGGCATTAAAGGGCACTTCACAGAAGATGCCCAGAACCCATCGTAGGAACCCAGATATCCTAAAAAGTTGGTAAAAACTTGTAGAAAAGATGAAAGTGATGGACAAATTCAGACAGGCTTGCCCAGAATATGCCTTTTCATTTTCTCTCACACATGGCAAGTGTCCAGTTTCACTGGGAACCTCAGCTGTGGTACCACAAAGATGAAAGGCTCCCTTCTGGGCTGATGGGGTCGGATAAGAACATTTTCTGTCACTTTGTGCCAAGGAGCACTGTGTCTTACACACAATTAGGTTGACCCAAACCAAAATATTTGTTTGCTATGGGTGCTTATGGCATGTTTGCCTCTCTTTTATGCTAATATGTGTTACATATAGCTTCCCAAAAGTCAGAGACATCACTCAGTCATTAAACCTCTAAAACAAAGAGCTGTGTCTTTTTATGACACCAAGTTATATGAAATAAATAGGATGCATCAAATGACAAGATCTATATCTTAAGTGAAGGACACCATCTAACAATGATTCCTCGGTAGGTTGGAGATATTCAGCAAAAAATGCTGTTCGTTGAAAAGTGTTGAACAATATAATGTCATAATTTCATGACACGATTTGATGGTCAGTTTGTATCTTAGATTTTTAAAATCTGACAAACCTCTAAATTCTTCTTAGAGGATGACACATATATCTTCCCATCTTTTGTTGTTGAACCATTTCTGTAATTACTTATATAGTGATACTAAATTACTTTAATATTCACAGGGTTGATTTGCTGATATATATGGAGTTTATAATCAAAATCCCAGCCCTGAGTGTTCTTACAGATATCAGTGTCCCATTTTTTCTCAAATTAGCAATGTCATGCAAGTTTTGAGAGGCTGTAATTACAACCTCAACAGAGCAGAAAAGCCCCAGCCTCTTTCTGCTCAAAAATGAGTCTTCTCTTGGCTTAAACACTGGGGATTTTTTCCTTCTTGCATCTGAGTGTTGTGACTGTGATCCAAATTATGCCTTTTTTTGGACACAGAGATACCACAGGGTTTTTATGTGTAGAAGTCAATATGGCATAATTTGACCAGCTTGACTTTAATCTGCCCTGATTTGTCACACTGTTCTGCCAACTGAGTTCCTTAGATGGTATGGAAAATTGTTGTTGTTTTTCTCCAGAATGCCTGTTCGCACACTAGCACAGCACACAGACGGTCAAGTGTGCAGCAGACAAAAAGCACAATACCCCAGTGAGTTTGCCACAATAGCAGGGCTATTGCCCCTAGTTACTAGGTTAGCTGAGCTATTTCAGGGAAATTAGACTGTATGGCAGAATTAGGTACCTCAATGTCTTCCTCTGCTGTGCTACCTGAGTATCTCATGGTGCTTAGTGTTAAAACAAATGTGTGAAGTAAAGCAATATTAGCTTCCATTTTCTAGGAAATGTCACAAAAAGAGATAAGGGCAGGTTTAAAGGTACTCAAGATGTTAAAAAATAGAGAGAAATAGCTAGTAACTATGAATTTATAAGCCTTCTTTCCTGACCTTTCCCCTTTCCTCCTCTCAGGACTCAACTGACCTGATTAGACTGGGATGTAAACCCCCAGGGGACACCTGTTTTATGTCTTTTTCTATTTAAATACCTTTTTAATCGGTTTTTAAGTGATATTAGCAAGCAGTAGCTCTTATGCCCAAAGAAATCCCTCAGTCATTGTAGGATGTAGGGAGAGCTGAACAGAAACTCTGTGGCAGGCTCTGTGAGGAAAGAGGCATTTCTACATAGACCAGCAAGGCTAAAATCCATTCAATATTCTGTTTGATGAGCAGCTCGGTCCAAAACCTTGGCAAGCTTCCACTTATTTGAAAAGAAAGGAGAAATGTGTGGAAAGCCTTTGCCATGCAGGAATCCAAATGGGCTGGCATTGTTATGATGAACACTGAGGTACAAAGTCAAAGGGGTTGTTCCAGTGCACCTGAGATCCTTAGGGCCAGCTGTCACCCCACCTTATGCAGGTTTTTTTGTGACATAAAGTCTCTGAGGCTGATGAGTTTGCTTCAGGCTGCTTACTTAAGGTACTTGAAATTCATGTCTGCCCATGCCATGGAGGGCATGTTGAATTAATACTTATCCAGAATATATAGAAGAATTTAGTCCTCTAAGTGCCAAACATTGCTATATTTTAAATTGTTCTTATCTGATAAAGGACAGATTTGTTATTGGTATCAGGAGCAGAAGTCTGTGTATTTGTTATCCATCAGTTGCCTTAGAGTGTATGTGTGTTTTGAAGAGAGACAGAAGCAAAGATAGAGATCAATCTAGAAGAACTGCAGCAAGGTCTTGACTTCATAAAACTCTGCGTGAGCAAATATTAAATCATGTGACAGGGAAGGTTCTGCCCCTACCAGCCCTTAAATAAACCAGCCCTCTTTTTACTGTTTTGGTTCTGCCACGTACAGGAGTTTTACTAACCATATATTAGAAGACTTTGACAAGGAGTTCAAAACTATTTTAAACCTCCTGGTCACTTGATAAAGAAACGTGTGTTAAAAATGCCATAAAAAATATGGCAAAGCTGAAAGTAGAGACCTGTGCCAGTCAGTTTCAAAAGGAGAATTTCTACCCATGAGATCATGTTACCCCATTCAGATTACTGAATAGAGTGAAAGTTTAGGAATTCAAATCCTTTTGAATGTGATACTGTAGCTGCAACAGCAGGGGTGGATTTATGGATTTGTAGTACCAAAGTGTTATTTGTACCTCAGGTCAGGATGCTCAGAATAGAACAGGTTGGTTTTATCAGGCAGTTATTAAAATGCAGCATAAATTTTAGCCATTTTAGCCATTGCAGGGAAGATTTTTTGTCACTAATAGCAACTCCTGACAACTGTTGAGTTAAAGTCAGGTGCTTCCAGATTGAAAAATATCTCCTCCAAGACTGAAGGAAAACAGGTATGGTAGGAAGGAGAATGATCATAGGCTGGGTGAGAACATGAGCAAGCTGGGATATGCTGTTCTTTAAGGCTGTATCAATTCAGGAAGCCACTGAACAGCTCTGAAAACACAGGAGGGACCAGCTTTCAGAAAGCAGTGCGGGGGTTAGAGGGAAAAAATGAGCTTTTAAGCAACTGCAACCAGCTACCCCAGGATCTTCTAAACACTGCATACATGAGATGTTGGCAGTAAGATTTGATTCTAAAGTGCAAAAAGACCACTAAACACATAATTTACATGGGCATCATCTCTTTTTCCTCTTCTTCAATCTCTCTTTTAACATATATTCTCATCACAATATGCAGAATACACCTGTTTAAAAGGAGGAATGAGAAGAATTCTTCCAAAGAGAGAGGAATAAATGGGTGTGCAGTGGGTAACATAGTGTGATTTTCATGTCAGGGAGGGTCAGGAATGGGATGAGTAGGAGGAGAGTACACAGCTGCATTAATTCTGCAGCCAACTAACTCAAACCCCATCGTGTATCTAAGAAAAACCTGTGTGCCAGAGGGAGAACAGTTCAGTACATTGAACTGCCTACTGAGGAAGCTAATGGAGCATTTTAAGGATAAAAAAGAGTGCAGCAAGCTCAGCTCAATAAAGATTGGTTGAACTCTAGAAGAGAAACTAGTGAAAATACACAATAATAGGACTGAATATTATACAACATTTATGCAGATTTGGGTG